>WHYT01017230.1:247517-273326 GCA_009806455.1 Tetrax tetrax | reverse complement strand
CGCCCCGCACTCGGCCTCAGCCCCGCCCGCCCCCCGGGAAGGACCCGGGCGCCCTCCCGCAGCTGTGGGCAGCGGGCAGCCGGGCCGGACCCACCGGCGACACGGGCACGGGAATTTCTCCCCTAGGCCTGCATTAGACACCATCGACACTAGGCCAAACTTCTGTGTTTCAGAAGTTTTATAGCTAGGAAATGACGTACGGTGCGGTAAAATCAGAATCTGCCAGTGCTGTTTTTCATAGCGATTTTGAACACATTAATTTCTGTACCTCACTGGTAGACAATTCTAAATAGAAATGAGCACTCACAGAACCGTATTTAGTCTTATGAGGAGGAAAATGTTTTTTAGGACGTTTGTTAATCTTCTCCCGTTCATTTTCCTATTACCTGTGCATAAAGTTCTCCCCATCCTGTTATAACAAAACCAGTGCTGAGCCCTAACCATTGTAGCTGCAGCAACGGCCATGGGAACGGCTGCTACACGAGGAAAACGCTGGTTTTCAGAATAAGGCATTAAACAGTGTAACCCCTTTGCTTTGGAAAATACCTACAAGGCATTCACATCCTTTAGAGAAGTTACTATATAAGGTGTGGTAAAACTTTGAAAGGTACCAACACATCCTGGTGTTAAACCTGTGTTTTTCAGAGAAAAATACTGCAAAGTTATCTTTTTATGAACACTCTCCACTGCAACAACTGTAAGCTGTAAAAAAACAAAACAAAAAAAAAAAAACCAAACAACAAACCACTAAACCCACAAAAACTTCTGGAATAACTGTCCATCTACATGAAAAAAAAACCCTAGAAAAAAATATTAAAAACATTTAGTTGAAGTACTTGAGGAGTTTGGCCTTTGTTTTTCGGTCATTAATATATAGGCTATTGCCCATTTTCCATTTCAAGTATATTTACCTCAGGTAAATGCTCATCACCACTTGGTGTTGTACAACTTCTGTACTTACTGCTCTGTAATTATCTTCTATGGGACACTAATGAAAAAAAAAGTTACGTGGAAGTGGATCCAAATGTTTAAGCAAATTGGAATGTCTGGGGTGGGAGGAACTGGCCAGCAAGACATATCTGAGACATTTGTACTGTACCTTTCCTATGAAAAACTTGGCTCTGTTTTAGACCTCAGCTCAGTACAGCACTTTAGGTCTGTGCTTCCTTCCAATCATACGGATTAGATTCACTGATGTCAGCAGGACTTTCCACAGTTTAAACTGAGGTCCGTATTCATATATTTTTCTTTCGGGGACAACAGATCATTTTCCTGTTCCTGAGGTTACACAGTACATTCCCCACAAAAAGCACCAAAAATGAAAAGTAAATATTTTCCTCAGCAGCTCCACCCTCTGAGCCAGCAAGGGCTCTTAATGCAGGGGTATCTGGGAAAAAAATAAGTTTTATATAGTGTTTGAGTCATGCTGAACTCAGCGATGAACTCTGCCAGCTCTCTTGCAATCTCTCACGCTCAGGAATAACTTCTCCCTCCCGGGCAGCTGCTGAGAATGAGCTCCATCCGTTACTGCGAGAGGAAAGTTGTGGGTGTGAGGACTCACAAATCCTCACAAATCCTCAAAATGTGTGAGGATTTGCAGTTTATCCATCCCAGTCTGGTGCCTGTCCATTGTGTGTGGATCCACTGTGTGTACCTCACCTCCCTACACAGGTAGCACTTACATTTGTATAGATTTTAAACATCGTGAGAAGATAAATTTAACTTACAACAACTATTTATTTAAAACTACTTAGACTTTTTTTTTAGCTGGGGTGTGATGTCATGCTAGCCTTCTAAGACAACAACGCTGCAATGTAATGCACATAAATACATACATATTTCATTTCCCCAAGTTGAAAAAAGGTTAACAAGCTGTTTCATAGTTACATATCTGGAGAAGAAGAAACAAGGGCAGTTGTCTTGCATTCAAACGAGAAGAAATATGTACTGATCTAAAGAGTCCTAGGATAATGAAATGCAATGCCTAATTACAAATAATTATTTAAGTTCAAAATTCTTGGCACAGAAGAATCTTAGAGCAATCTTAGAGCACTAGATTTCAGAAACAGTTGTTTTTGTTTGTTTGTTTGTTTGTTTTTTGCCAGACAGGCCATAAAGCTGAAAGGAAAAAATCAGAAAAGTATGTACTCTGAGAAGTTACTCAACATTTAAAACTGGAGAAAAAACACAATCAGAGGAAGGTCTCTCCATCTTTTATTCTGTTTATGGAAGATTAACACAGCTGAGGGGAAGAGCAAAGCTCAAGATACTTACAGGTTTTTTTTTTTTTGTCCATTTGAACCAAATCATCTGCAGAGATCACTACACAATTGTAAGAGATGACTTACAAAGGGTCTGTGTTTAGGTTCAAAAGGCTTGTCTCCACTGCTGCATTTCCCTGCAGCCACTACCTCATATACATGAACCACTCTGGAGTAGTTTTATTTTACTTATTTTATTTTGCTCAAGGTAGGCTTAGTGACCCTTTGGCAAATCCCTCTGCACTACAACCAAATAGTCTCACGTCATCTCTAGACCTCCAGGTCCCAACGCGCACAGTGCTGCTCTGTGGGGGAAAGCACTGCTTTTTTTTTTCCCTGGGGAAAAATGTGCCCTAGGACAGAAGACAGGAATGGAAGTTCCCCAGAGCACCAGGACCAGCAGATTTCAGACTGCTGGCAAGATGGAAAAACCCTCGGAGCTCTGCGATGCCTCCGCGCTGACACAAGGTGCAGCCCCAAGAAGGGTGGCAGAGGCCCTGGGGCTGCTCAGGGTGGCTGCAGATGCTGTAAGAAATGTCTGAAAAGTATGACTTCCACTGTTATCATCAAGGCTGACCTTGGCGAAACATTACCCTCAGTAAGAAGGAAGCTAAGCCACCATGGGCTTTATATATAAAGTCAAAGGGACTTATCAAGACATTTCTACACCCTGTTTTTCTTCCTTTCTGGTTGAGGCTCCAGGAGGTTATATCTCTCTCCGGCACCGGCCAGTCAGCTCAGCGCACTGCAGGAGTGCAGATGGCCCTCTTTGCTGGAATATCCTGGTATTCTCATCCAGCTGAGAATTTTCTGCTGTCACTTGGTAAAAGTAATATTTTTCACTTAGAATGGCATAGCAGTTGTGTTACATTTTGAAGTTGTCCAGAATCTTAAAGGCAAATTAATTGCAACAGAAAAAGCCACAGTAATGTAAGAATCATTGAATGATGCAAAACATGCAAAAACTGGAGTCAAGTTCTCTCATTGTATTATTTATTTTAGGCTGAGTGGAACTTGGCTTTGAATTTCCTTGATTAATATTTATAGTTTTGAATAATAGTACAATATACTTCCTTAGGGAGCCTGTTTCTGAAATCATATATATTTTCAACCTACTATTAGCAAAGTATTTGTATGGTTCTAGAAATTGTAAAATCCTTCAGTAAAATTAGGGACATCAAAATTATAGCTTAGTTGTGCCAGTGTTGCTATTTGGGACATTGGAGTGAGGTTCAAAGGCAATTCTGTTTTTTTTCTAAATCACAAAACTAAATGTAAAGGATAATTATTATTGACAAAGGAAACAGGAATCTAAGCACATCCTAAGTTATGAGGTGAGTTATGGAATGGGCTTCAATTATTTTTATGTATATTTATATATGTTTTTGTTATGGGAGGCTTTGGGATTTATTTTCTTTCAGGGTACACAAATATCCTAGTAAATGAAAATTATAGTTAAGTCATCCTTTAATTAAGTAAAACTATTCTGAATACAGTGTTCTGTTAACTACACAGAGCTGTTACAAATTTTAAAAGTCATGTTTATATGACATGACATGATTCTCAAAAGAAACAGTTCAAGTACTTGCAAGACAGATAAAATTGTACAGTTCTTGCTTAATACATTATAGGACAAAAAGACAGAAGCAGATTTTCTATGGCACGCAGGACTCCCATGAGTCAGGTTAGATGCATTTCTACAGTTCATCTCACTACCGTAACGTATCGGGTGTATGTTTGGGTGGCACAAGCACTGCCTCGCTCTTTAGGCTGCCATTTCTGACTACCTTTGATGCAGTTCTGTCACCACAGCAGGCAGACCCATAGCAATGCCAATTGACAAGAACATCATGGGAACAGTAGTATTTCCAAAAAATGTTTGCTGTCTCCCTGATGCACTGGAAAGCAAGACTTGGGCTAGAATGGGAGTAGTGTGGATAAAGAAATAATCCAAGATCTGCCAGGCCTTCCCCCACACTTTTGGAAGAGCCAGAGGAGATTAAGTTAATCCAAAAACTCCTTGTGGGTAAGAAAGCAGAGATGGAGCAACATATTGCCCTCCTTGTGATCAAGATGAGCAGAAATATTTAAGCAGGTTTTCCAGTGATGTACAATTTGAATTATGCTAAGTGAATTTGTCTCCCAAATCAGGAGAGATAGGAAACCACAACTCTGCTCTGCCCTTTTCTGTCTCATTTACAGATTTGCTAGCACGAATGGTATCACTGAAAACCTCCTCCCTTTTGCTCAGAGGCTTTCCTTCATAGCACACAACAACTGCCTGTTGTTTTTCACCCTTGTGGTTATCTGGCACCAAAATGACAAACATTATTAAATGCAGCGAGTTAAATACAATGCTTTGGGAAATACTCGCTAGAGGCTGGAAGGGATGAATGGTACAGCAGCTCCCTCTAGCTAAATTACAGCACCAAGCATTGTAAAACCACTGTCAATGCCAACAAAATATAAAATGAAGCATTATAGGAAGCTAATGAAAGCAATTAACTATTTAGCAAACAGCATTAAAGGTGGTTCAGTTTAAGGTAATTCTTTCCTCTTCACAGCATCAGAGATGCACAGCATGCCCCTGTGCAGTTTTTTTTTCTGACAAAAAACTCAGCCCATTTTATGATGAGAAGTGCTTTAACCTTAGGAACACCTCAGACAGCATCAACTTTTACCATAGAGTGGAGAAAGGAGATGGGACATGAGTATGAGTGGCTATTGAACCCTTCTCTTTCCCTGCTGTAAGAGCCTGATTACAGCACAAGTGCCAACCTTATTTCTGAGAAGCCCTACAGAAAGTGGTTTTTCTCTCTGATTGACCCTGTCTTTCCTTGGTGTGGAACCCTCCATCACCCTCAGCTATTCCCTGCCTCCTGAGAGCTGCCGTTGCTGGAGGCCAGGCAGCAGCTGGCAGCCTGCAGCCCCCCAGCACTGATGTGCAGCGAGCTGTGTTTCTCAGCTGGGACCATCTTTCACAACTGCGATGCAGCTGACTCCTTGCCCTCAAACTCATTTCTGCAGATGTCTGTCTTTGATTTTCATTTATACTGTTCTGTGGCCTTCAGGTTTCAAAATCACATCCAGTCAAATTAAAATTCAGCTAAGGTGTGCAGTTAAGGGCAACGTGGTAAAAGATATGCAGGCATACACCAAGGACTATATAGATTTTCTGGTAAAATAGCTTGGGTTGCTTGGAAAGCAGGCCATCAAGCTATACAGATATGTATTCAACAGGATGATCAAAAAGATTTGTCATAGCTTTAGCATTACAGATGGAACTCAAATACAGTTGTATACAGTTTTAAAACTGTTTATTAGTAGCTGCGTCATCAAGACCTGCATCCAATCCAAAAGCAATAGCAGAAGAAATGCAGCGTGCAATAGAGGGCAGTGTTTTTGTGCTAATGACTTGCTAGCTCCCTTATCACTCTTTAACATAGCAGTATCTGAATGGTGAATGTACTTCACAATCTCAAATGATAACAACTCTGTCTTGTTGGAAATTAAAAAAAAAAAAAAGTGTGCTATTTGTTTACTTATGTTCTGCTTTTCATTAAAAGATCACCTCATTCACTGCTGAAACGAGGGCATATCCGAAGGAAACTTGGCAGGCTTTCTGCTGACTCTAGTAACACCACCTACTTTTAGGATTAGCAATGAACAAAATTATTCTTGTCAGCTCTAGTAAAAAAAAAGCAGATTCATGTGGATAAGTTTTACAGCCCTTCACCTTTCTCACCAACCATTATCCAAAAAAAATTTGCCATTTCTCATTAACATTTTCCTGAAACCATTTGGCAGACTGAGACATACCTGCAGCACTCAGGAGCAGAGCAGGTGTTTTCTGCCTCAGCAGAGCCAGCTGGATAAATTACAGTCTGAAAAAGCAATGTTAAAGAACAGATTAAGTACTAAGTATTTCAGACAGTCTAGAGGAAAACTTACTTGGGAATTTAATTTTCTAATGAGAAAATTAATACAATCTCTCAGATCATAGAGGGGAAAAAAAACCCCAAACCAAATACCTTGCAGAAAGCACACTGAGATTGTCTGGATCAGTAGCTGTAAACAATGTCAGCTCAGGTTTAGTACATTGATTTCTGCACCCTACTATGGCATCAGGTCACATACCTGAAACTTTTCAGGGCAACTGCCTAAATAAATGTGTAGCACTAAGGAATTTCAAATCATTTGGGAAGAACAGTATTTTGGTTTGGAGAGAGAGGAATACCCTACAAAAGACTGAGAAAAAGGCCACTGAGAAAACAAGCACTGTCAAAATTAACTTTTTCTTTTTCCATCCTTAATATTTACTCTCAGTGTTCAATTAAAGTCTATAGTAAATGTGAAACTCAAAAAATAGTGACCTGTCCCTGCACAGTTCAAAATACAAGCATAATTCTTAGAAGAAAGTTTTGTGTTGAGAAAGAAGTCTAAACGCAGACAGGAGTTTGTCTCTGCCTTTCCATTTGGCAAGTAAGATATCTGTACCTTTTCACAAAATATACTAAGTATTTATGGATGAAGAGAGAAGTTATCTAGTTGGCTAAGCAATGTATTAAAGAAAGGCGTGAATTTAACTCCAAAGAGAGCAGCTTATGCTGCACCAGCAGCCCTCAACCAGTAGCTAAGACTGTAAGTTTATAGCCCCATGGACTCCTGGTTTGGAAAGATCCGAGTCTGGGATTTATATTCAACTAATTATGATAACAATAGCCAGCTTTGAAGCTTGGACATGAAACCAAGCATCTCAAAGTTTGTTTACATTACAGGACATTGCAGCAGGAACGTTCACGGGTGGCATTTTGCAGTGCAGGAGCCCTATATCCAATTTTTCTCTGTATATTCATAGGCTTTGCCATAGTATAGACATTTCTGCTTGTCTCGTAGGTACTATTAAATTTAACTGTAATAGCCCTGTAAGTTAAAGAGAGGTGTTCATTTTAATATATAGAGAAGTAAGAGGATGGAGATACTTATCCAGGTGACACAGTAGGACAGTTTTGGGGCTGGCAGAAAATTCCGGTTCTCCTTACTCCTAAGACAGTGCCTTATCCATTTTCCTGCTATTGTTCCTTCTGATGATGAAGGCTACTAGGAAGTCAGAGCTACATGCTTTATTATCTAAGTTGTACACAACTCATGATGGTATTTGAATCTAATTTGATGGTATGCAATGTACAGAAGATCGTGCTAAATAATCTAATAATCCATCAAAGCCATAAGCACTCTGAAATGTGACAGAAATGAGTCAAATTTCAGCAGAGATCCGGCAGCAGGTATGAACGATTACCTAGCCTGCTAAAGACAGGAAGAAGCTGCATTGTTGATGTTCATACCTGACTCTGAAAAAATACTTTTAAGCATTAATAAACAAAAAGTGTACAAGAAAAAGTCATTCTTTATGCAACAAAACATAAACCTACTTACGTTGGAGTTGATGCCAGGGCCACTAAGACCTTCATTCCTTGAATGTTAGCAACATTCAAGGAAGCCGTAGAAACACTGTTGAAACAACAGCTCTCCAGAAATCTTCACTTGTCGTTGCCAAATCTTTGGTTTTCAGAGGAAAAAAGTAAAGAAAAAAGTGAGTATGAAACCCGGAGAATCACCTCAGGTTCGTGATTACAGTTTGCACAGTTCAATGAACAAACACTTAGACTAGATGTAATTATTTCTGAAAGAAAATAGCTCACTTAAGCTTTTCTTTTCCTCTTATTTTACATTTCTTATTAGTGTTCCTGCAACATGGGTAAATTCAGTGAAGACAGTATCAGGTGCTTTTAACGTGCAAGGGCCAACTCTGTCAAGCTCTGAGAGGATGCAGGAGTTGGACTGGAGAGCACATCTGAGGAGAAGTGGAATCATTTCATCAGTACCAACTTGGCCTTTAATAATCATATTGCTGAAGTACCTGATGCAAAAGAACAACTGGCCAAGGTAGGATTCCCTAAAAATTGGCAGCTGTGTATTATCTTTGTTGCACCCAAAAGGCATAGAAATCTTCTCCAGAGTTTACATCCCGCCCGAATGAGCACCTCTTCAAAAGAGAAATCTGTATTACCTTTCCTCAAAGTGCGTTTGGTTCACAGCCAGTCCGAGAAGAGCTTGCTGAAAGATGGGCAGACTGACAGGATGACAAGGAACCATGCAACATCTGTCCATCATCACACACTGATTATGTTCATTTGCAACTTACCTTTCCCCACTTTAAACATCTCTTAAATGGTATTTTTTTTTTCTATTTTACATTTATTGATGATATTCCCTGGCCATTTCTTGATACAGAAATAGTAAATTAATTACTTTTTTCTTTTTTTTTGAACAGTGAACTAACTTTGGAAAGTGTGCAAATAAAAAGGCCCTCAAACAGCAGCATTTATCTGTTTTAGAGAAAGGAGAAGACTAAGTTTTTGCACTTTCATTTTGCATCAGCTCTAAATTAACTAAAATTTAGAAGTAAAAGTATTTACATACAGAATGTCATTAGTCTACCTTTGATATGTAAGTCCTGAGTTTTCCTTCCTTTTTCATACATGTATTTCCACATCTTCAACCTGAATTTTGGCCTGGTTGTGGTCAGAAACAGCCTGATATTTGGGAGCAGATCAGAAAACTTTTCAAACATTCGTTCTGCCTTTGTCTTCATATTATACAAAGCAGAGATGGCACAGAAAGAGATACACCTGTATTTGTCTCTATCTGTATTGCCTTTTCAGTAAGTTTTCACTGAAATAAGTGATGTGTTGGAAGTGTGTTAGTTGAGTTTTGAAACATATTCTGAACTTAACACACTGTACTGACAGATAAGATCTTGTTAAGCTAGCAAGAGTCACTGTGTTACTTTCATAACTTCAGTGAGAGTTCAGTATGTTCTTCCATTAGCGCTCTTACAGAGGAGACTCATGTTCACTCATTTTCTTCAATGCACATTTGGAAACAATAGAGTTTTCCTGCCATTCTGTTTCCCTTAAGTAGTTCAAGATGTTTTCAGTTTAGTTTTAGGGACTCTTAGGAAAGTGCAAACTGATCAGCTAAACGTGTAAGTCACAGTGCATACCTTAATGTTTTCTTTTTTTTTTTTTTCTTCCCTGTGTATAAAGCGTGAAAGATGTTGTAGATTTTGTGTTTTAGATTGTATATGATCTAGCCACCTACAGCACTTTATCCCTGGATTGGCCATCCATCCAAGTTTCTCATGGATTTAAATCTATTACCATTTGCTTCACATTTTTCATTGACCTTTTCTAATGTTTTAAGTGGCTTTATGGCCACGTTTTCAGTCCTGACGTTCTGGGCAAGAATGTCATTGCTTCAAACTTGTTTAGGGAAATCCACTACGAAAAGGAACACGGGCAGTGCCTTAGCAATGATCTATTGGAACATTCTTGCAGTGCTGTAATCAAATGGCAAAGGGCCTTTCTCTTCCTGCCTCTCTTTCCCAGGCTTGATGACAGTCTTATGTCACATGTGAGATTATGTGAGCACAGTGCTATTCATTTATTGCCTGGAAAACAATAAACAGGAACAAAAATACAGGAATGAACAAGATTTAGTTCTGATTTTACCCAGGCAAGCTGAGGAATTCCATGTGCAGTTTGCTATACCAGTTACCTCTAAAGAGCCAGGATTTTCCCCTTAGGCATTTGTGCGTATGGCACCCCAGACCTCCTCTCCTGGGTGCTGTTGTCTGCAGCATCCCCTCACAGGAGTGCTGTTCAGGACAAGGTTGCTGGGTTGATATTCTAGTTCAACAATAGCTGATAACAGTTATGTTATTGAAGGCTCTGTATGAACAGCCTACAGCAGTCCTTCCAGTGCTTCCTCCTCCTCCTAAGTACCACCCAATTTATATTTCCCATATAAACAAAATGTGAAGAAAAAGTGATCCATTATTATTCTGTTTATTTTTATTCTAGGATATTGTCTTCCTTGATGTCTAGACAAGTGTGTTCTACCACAAGATACATAATGTATTTATGTGATGAAGGTATCCTGTTTTTACTTCTATCAAACATTACACCAGGAGTTTTGCCGAGACCTTCTCCATCAATGACATAATGTCTCAATTTCACATTACAAACCATACAAGTTTCAGAGTAATAACTGCACAGCAGTCCATCTGTTTTTAAAACCATTTTGTCTGCTTCTAGTACTGCTGGTGGACTTTTACTTCAGTTTCAACACGTTCCTGTACCATTTTACCTTCAGTTACTGAAATATAATTGAATAATAGATGCCAACAATTTCCCTGTTGTAACTAAAGTTCTGTCATAGAATTTAACCTAGGATCACATTACAGAATGTTCACACATCATATTTAGAAGCACATAAACAAAATACAGTCTTCAGAAAAAGACTTCAGCTAGTTTGCCTTAACTATACACACTTTTCAATTCAGGTGAGACAAGTGATGCACCTAAGATGATGCACCTTTGAAGGTCCCTTCCAACTCTAACCATTCTATGATTCTATGATTCTAAGATTTCCTGGTAGGCATTTGAAAATCAGATTCCTGCTCCTTAAATAACTTTCTCAAACTCCAACATGCAAGCTGCTTGGCACACAGCCTTTGCCTCTTTTTCAATGAGACCAAATGCCTTCAATTTCTAGTCATCAGACAACACAATAAAAACATTCATACTATGTATTCACCTGTCCCATCACATTTTTTACTATAAACCTACAAAAATTTGCATTTAGTTAGAGAGATGGTTTAGCACCCTATTGATCTGTCCCTGCCTTGGGACAGATCAGATGCGTTTTTACCCTTTATTCTACCATTGAGTTTGGTCTCAATCCCAATACTGAATAGGCTCCAAATTCAGATCAAGTACCCAAGTTAGCACAGGAGAAGTCTCCAAGGAGCACTGGTTGTCAGTGATTCCCACTTGCTTTTCTGCGTTCTCAGTCCAGCTGCTGTCTGCTCTCACTGGTATTTTATTGATGTATTCAGGAAGTTGTCTGCGTTCACTCCAGATTTTCATTATCTGCTATTTGGCTTTTCCTGCTGCCATTTCTTTTGGGGAAGCTGGCTGGTGAGGCTGCCAACCTCAAGTATGTCAGAAGTCTGGGAAGGGATTTGCATAGGGGAACAGAAAAAAAGGATTAAATTGCTTTTGTATAATTTGGAACAGGAAACTATCGAATGCAGAAGGGAAATACTGTCCTTAAAAACTTGTTTATATGTCTCCCTATACAGTTCACTGCAGAGCTTCTATGTAAAATATTCCCTGTCCACTTTTGCTATTTTCTTCTAGACAACTAAGACAATTTGCGATCTTTATAGCAGCAATCAAATGGAGTACGTGGGAGCAAGGGTGTGGTATAAAGCATTTCCTACTGCAACTCCAAAGCCAGAAGTCATCACAGCTGCAAGAATGACTAAAGGGCTGGAAATCAAGCAATTGATAGAGTAAGTTCCTCAGCTTTCTCTTTAGGAAGCTGAAAAGGATGATGTTAGTAGTACTAGATGACACTGCTTTATTTAGCTTATCCAAATAACTGTTGCGGTAGGGGCAGAGAACTGGCTAAATCCACAAGTATCTATACAGAAGAAAAAAGAATCAGAATGGAAGTAGTCTTGCTTGAGCAGATAAAAACAAAAGAGGAATCAGTGGCCAGATAAAAGCCAGACCGATCTAGCTGGAAACCGTAAGTGCTTACTGTTCAGAGCAAAGGAATTCATTGCTGCAACAGCTTACCACAAGAGATGGCTTCATTAGCATCAGGAGCTCAAAATCAAGACCACTGTTCTCCCTGAAAGCTCTGCTCTTTCTACAGATGCTGGCTTACAAAGAGGAATTTCTAGAGGATAGATCAGTGATCTGCAGGCAGGACAGACTTCATGCATCACTAAGACTTCTTTCTGACCCTAAGACTGAAAATGTCCTATTTCCATTTCTCTCCAACTGCATGAGTCCATGATTAATTTATCTTACTTGATTCTGGGATTAATCTTGGTCATAACAATGTGAGTTTCATGCAGAATCTGGAGAGCAGAACCCTAGAAGTATGAGGTGCTAGAGGCAGAAGCCCAGAAGGCCTAATCAGGTATTTGGCAAGGGTTAGATCACAAACCAAAGAAGGTCTTACAGCTCCACTGTGTTTCATCATCACTGGGCTCACAGAGCTTGTGGTCAATTGAGGATGCAAATATTCTGCAAGAGTCTAATCACAATGTATGACTCTGGTCAGGTTCAGAGCTGCTCTAGGACCAGATTTTTTGGGCTGGTGAACAGAAAACATAGTGTAGGCAATTCGCTGTAAAAGAGGGTGGTATGTTGTCTTCAGCACGCCTCAAAAAGTGTAAAAGTACATAAATGTTTAGGAAAAGAAGGAAAACCTTTAATCATGGTGCCAGCCCTCCATTAATATGTTTGCATCTCTTTTCCATAAAGTAAATAGTTACCTTGGCTTCAGTCTCCTGGAAATAACCAACAGGGCAGGATGTTTATGTACATGAGCTCTGGAAATCAGTCAGACCAGACAACAAGTGACATGTTTACACAGTCCAGTATTTATACCATATGTAAACAGCAGATCATCTCTGCCAGCTCCAACACCTGTACTGTGCCTAGATCTGTTTCTATGCCCAGAGGCAGAGTGCCCAGCACCACCTTTCCTGCAAGCCTTGCAATTCCACTACCTGGGAGCACAGGGATCCAAAAGATGCTAGAAAACCAGCTACATGTTTAGTAAAACCATGAAAAGATAACCACCCACTCCATAAATGAATAACCATGATTCTAAATATTTTCACTCAGTTCACTGAGAGTGTTTGCTTTTAGAGATAGCTCTTTTTTTTTTTTAACCCTGGGGTGTGAAAAGGCAGGATATTACACCAATATATGATGGAAATTAACTCTTACTTTCCTTTTTGCCTAGTATGTTTTTCTCTACACCTGAAGAGCCAACAGAATTTTGTTCTACTAAGTTACTCCATCTCTTAAAGAAGGCTCCATCCTTCATGCTATTTTTATTAAATTTATTTCAAAATTTAAGAAAAAACACAACCCTTTCCTGTCTTAGCAACTATTGAGCATGTTTATATGTCGGCCAGAAGGAAATATTGAATACATTTTATATTTACACAACTTTCTTCTAATTCAAGGGATGAACCTACTTCATTTTATAACTAGTATAAAATATAGAATGAAAGCCAGGAAAACCTCAGTAGCAATAAAACCATAAACTGTCTACCAGCCACTGAAATACAGTTTTCAAACTGCTTATCTGAAATCCTGAAAGGACCCCTCCTGTGGCTGTTGAAAAGGACATAGCCTACTCCTGTGAACAGGAACCTAAAAGAAAATACTAAAATATGATGGGAGGTGCCCACGCAAGAAGCAGCGGAAGGTGCAGCAGTGTTGTGAGCTGTGGGAAGGAATATGTGTATAGCAGAGGAAGTACCTTCCCTGGGGCACTTGCCCCACAAAAGCTTTCATCTCAGACCCCAGTGTATCCTCATATGACTGTTTTAACATATTTTTGTTGATAGCTTTTTTCCCTTCCTCTTTTTATGCCTTAAAATCTGTTATTTACAGTTTTTCATGGCTGTTCATGGTAGCTGTGTGTAGAGTTAATCTTATCATTTAATACTTGAACCTGTTTGAGAATAAAGTTTTCAGATGATTAATGAACAGTGACTCAGAAGTGGTTGGGAAGGTGTGTGCTGTTTGGTGTACATGCCACAAACTTGCCTGGAAAAACCTGTTTGAAGGAGGAAATAGTTATTTAAGCTAGGAATAGACTTTTGCCAAGAAACCAAGAGATATTAGAGATGAAAGCTAAGGCACTCACTTGAGAAAAAAAAAAAAAAATAAAAAAGGATTTCTCTCTCCTGAAATTGTTTCTTAATCTCATGAAATCATAAAGGCTTGTGTAGGCTACATCAGAGTACGAACCGCAGTTAAGTGGAAAAACCATGCAGGAGAAGCCTGGCTCCCCAGTGTGCCGTGCAGCAACGCTGCACCTCATGGATTAGCCCAAGGGGACCGCGAAATGGGGAGGGCTAGCGTTATCACATCAAGTGACAGCCCTTGCACATCAGGACATTTTCAGGTTGTCATAAATCCAAGTGTCTTTACTTGCAAAATAATAGCAATCTCTTCTCACACTGAGGGACACAGCTGCTCAGTAAAGGCAGCGGGGGCTGGATGTATGTTAGACTTCTCTGCTGCATTTACGTGTGAGAAACTCAGGTGGTTGTTACTATTACTGCTCCCTCCCCTGCAGCCCGTCTGCACTCAGGCAACTTGTAACAGCTTGGCAAAGGAAACAGGAATTAGTTCAAGGCAGCAGTGCTCACGAGTATTTATAAAACTGTTCCTTATTCTCAGAAAGGGCTGTCTTGCAGGAAACATACATGGACATATGTCGTAGCTTTTCTAGGGGGAAAAAAAAATATTTTTCAGGCTCCAAAGGATCATGAGACAAATGCATTGCATTGACTCTAAAGTCAGAGCAAATTTAGTGTGACAAGGTTGAAATTTCATTAATGACTACAAAGACTCTCATTTGTGACAAGAATCAGTATTAAGGATAGCTGCATGAGCCACAGCAGTTCCTCTCTGGCACTATCGCTTTCTAGAGATATCTCTATTAAAGGGATGTACACCCTTCTCTCAAGTGAGGTAACTTGAGACAAAATAGAGCATGCACAAGGCCCAAACTGCCTTGGGGCATGCAAAGAGTTAAGAATTTCCTTTCCTTCCTTCCTCTGTTATTTTGCAAATATTTTAGAAAATCCAGGCCAAGTTAAGTGATCTCATGTTTTTCTCCCCCTTTAATTTTAATAAAGCTGTTTTAAAATAAACATCTTTTACATTTTTAGGACCTGTGGAAAAGTTAAATAGAAAGTGATTGCATATAAATGTGAAATTGATTAGATTATTTTCAAAGATTAAACTAAAATGCATACTGGAATTCAGTAGGAGGAAGATTTTTGTAGTATTGTAAATTGTTACCACAACCAAATGAAAAGCCCCAGGTTCCTAAGTCCTCTGTTTCAAGCTATGCTGACTAGACCGATCTGTGTAAGGATATAGATTACATGTCCAGACGTATATCTAAAGCCTTCTTTGTTTTAGAAATACAGTATTTGCATTCTGATAGTTTCCCTTTTCTGTTGAAAATGTCATGTTTAAGACAGTTATAAAGAAAATGCTGGGGATTTTACAGGTGTCCTTTGGTACACATAGAACTTAGAGTGCACTTTAGCTTTCAGATCTGTTGACTATTTATGCCAGCCCCATTCACATTGTTACGAAGCTTTATAAATAAAGGCTTGCAATATTCCCAAATCCAGATCAATCTCTCCACTCCTAATATGCTTGATGAAAATTGTGCAATGCATTGGTTTGAAGGTATTTTCCCTGGGCACAAACTAAACCATTGCTTCTCTCAACTATGAAACTCAGTCATCCCATCTGAGTATACACAACAAATACACAGAAGTTACTGCTCAGATTCTAACTCTGCTTTAACACAGTTAAATATCTGAATGCATTACCTGCTGATGCCGCATTCTGTTGAGTGTGGGTTTTTTTCCTTTAAATGTTCTTTTCTTCTTTTTGTAAGAGATTCCTGGACTGTTTCCCATCACCATCTGATTAAAAACAAAACACAACTTGGTAAGTTGTAAAATAGTGACCTGGAATTAAGCTTCAAAAGAAACAAACAAACCCTAAAACCAACAAGAGCAAGGGACATTATAATCTCTATCAAGAATTTATCTATGACATGACAGTAAAAACTGTCAGGTCCAAGTTAATTTCAGGTTCAAGATCTGGGTTATACTTGTAATCCAGAGATTGCAAGATACCATAGTTTTACCTTGGAATAATGTGGTCATATACCCTAAAATTAATTGTGAAATCTGTCACAGTTACACTATTCATTCAATTAAGTATGCTAACCCCAAAGTAACTTTTACAAAATAATCTTGATGAAATGTAAAAACATAGATGGGGAAAAAAAAAGTTTAAAGAACTGGCTGAGAGGCAAAATATTAAATATAAAGAAATCTACAAAATGAGGAGGCACAAAAATGTTTCTCCCACCATATTACTGAGCTGCTGCTTTTTGCATTCAGATGCTAAACACTGGAAAAAAAAACCAACTCAGAAACAACAAAGAAACAAGGATGGCTGTCAGATTGAGGCATTTGTAGAATGTTTGTGTTGTACATAAAACTACACTGATTACAGGATGAAACATGTGACTTCAACAGCTTTTTCTCACTGATCCAGCCTGTAGAAGTCATGGCCTTGGTGAAGTGAGAGAACAGTGGGAGCACAGCTGTCTACAAGCTCTCAAGAACGCTGCAGCACAAAACTTCACTTGTTCTGGAAGGGAACGTTTCCGGATGGGCAGCTGCCTGAGCCAATCCCTCACCATGCTCTCCTAGGAACATGCTGCTCAGCCTTTGTTGTTCTTGCTTCCTGCCTTTGGAGGTCATCCAGAAATGACGTAGACTGGTACAACACTATCTGGTGATCCTCCCCACCAATCCGTTTATGTCTAGCAGATTATCTAAATCATTTTATCCAATGTGTGGCCAGAATGAGTAATCAAAAACTGTTTGTACAAAGCTTCTGTGATGTGTTGGAGGTGGTTCCCTCGAGGACATTTTTCTTTGAATGTCTTAAATGACAGCACTTTCTTAAAAAAAAAGTAAGCAAAAATTTGAGAACACACAGAGAACCTAAATCACATGCACTTACAAACAACCAAGCAGGGCTTATAGATCTATAGTTTCATGTTTGAACAGCAGGCAACAAGGCCCAGCCGGGTGCTATAAAGGAATGGAAATAAACTACAGGTTTTATGATTACCAACATTTATACACTGGAAACTTCACTACTGAATTTTTAATGCATGGGTTTGTGGTCTGGCTGTTGTACTTGCACTGTGGCAACATACAAAGTGCATCAGAAGAGGATTTGAGAAAAGAAAAAAAAAAGTTCTCTGCTGGCTGAGCTTGAAGAAAATGGCCTTTCCAGAAGACCGAGGACAGTTTATACATGGGTAATCTGCTCAATACTGTCTGTGCTAGAATCAGCTTGTTCCTTCTACATCTTAAAGAAATCATATGATATGTCATTTATTTTTTTCACACAAGCAGAATGAAAGAGTTAAGGGTGGTCAACTATTACAGAAGCATTGTCACATAGTACTGGAATGGCCATGGTTTGCTTTAGGCAATCCTTATACAATGAGTGGCACTGTTATCTGAAATACTGAAGACTACTAAATGTCTTCCCTGGTTCTCTTACAACTTGTGTAACATTTCCCGAGTCTGCTGCAGTGTGTTTCCGTGCCTGTGCTGCTGCCCGTTTGATGGCTTCCTGCTTTCCATGTGTGGAATAAACCCTAGGTACCTATACTGCTTTCAAGAAAAACAGGGCAGGAAAAAAATTCTCACAGAAAACACTAATTCATCCTCTTTTCTAACGTGATTGGAACCACTAGTACTAATTAAGTATAAGAGAGCTTGTAATCTAACTTCACTCACTGAATAAATGAGATTGTTTTTATTCATATTACCGCAGGACTGAAAGTGGCAGCTCAGTGACTACATTACGTGCTTAGCGTAACACGAGCACATTCATAAACTGCAGCATCGCTCTGCGGAACTGGTTTCACAGTCATGGTTCATTTCTAATCAAGTGCTCTGGGCTGCTCTAACTGCACCATTTCATTGACAGACTTGCCCCCCAAAGGTGAATCATCATTTCCACCTGCTGCCCAAAAGAGAAAGCATTACTACAATAAAGCTTAAAGTCTGAATCACAAAGGTCCTACCCAGAATCTGAACTGGGAATGCAAGTCCTCTGTTCCACTATAAGTAGAAAACAAACGACCCACTCAGTCCTTTCTGAAGCTGAGACATAGTTTTGCCCAGTTCTTACTGGGCTGAGATACGTGCTGCTTTGTTTCATTGTTTTTACTTTGAATTCCACTTTTTATTAAAAAGAAATAAATCTGCTTAAGATTTGCTCCAAATTGTAAGTAGAATTAATGTATGAGGCCAACATCTTCACCGTACCCCACTGCAGGTCACAGCTACGCCACAGGGGATTTGGCTCCCTCGCACGCAGCGAGGCCTAGCAGGGGAAACACCGCTGCGGTGGCAGGAGCTGTAACAAACACAGGAAAGGAGGACCCTGCTAAGCAGCAGGTGACCTCTAAAAGCACTGCATATTCCTTGCCGCACAGCCTTGGTACGTCCCCATGGGGTGGTTTGCAATGAAGGTGGACAGCGAGAGCAAGGGATAGGAGTGACTGGCTTGTAAAATGCTCCCTGACATACATCTGCCTAGTCACCAGCGGCCCACCTAGGAGCTGGACCTCACCTTTGTCATGTGCAGATAACATGCTGGATTCTCTTAGGCAAGTTAGAAATAGCACAAACTACTTAAATTTTGTTTCTGAGCAGCAGAAGACCCAAATCCTAGGTGTTATCAGGGAAAAAGAAGGATGTGGCCTTGATCCATAATGAAGACTTTAACTTCATTAAGTCTCTTTCCCTTGGTTTTAATCTATAAGTATGTGTAACTGATAAATGATGTATCTAACAAGGCACTCATAATAGAAGTAGTCCCTCTGCAAAACAAGTAACTCCCAAAGTGCACTGACTACCTGCATAAATATTCACTGCAAGATGCAGCTAGCTTACAGTGACTATGTACTGTCAGGAAGTCACAGGAACCACCACAGAGTAAAATTATAGGGAGAAATTTACTACTGTTAGCTTCACTTTCTTCCATACAGCGTTCATTTCGTAACAGACCAGATTTTTCCCCTGCAGTCTATCAGCAATTAAAGCTTCTTTTTGGGTGATGCTCTCAGGCAAGCTCTGTGAGAACCAACCTTGGACCCACAGGGCTCAGTACAGTGTGGAGACCCGAGTTCAAATCGGTGCAATCATGTTCATATGCTGCTGCTTCAGGGTCCAAGATGATTAATCTATTGGAAAATTGCATTGCTGTAAGGTTTGAACTGGTTTGGACAGTGCTAGCCAGATCTTTCACATTGCTCTACTATATAACATCAACAAGCCCTTAAAGATACAGACTGGGCTGCAGGTTCTGGGCATCTTTAACTCTTTGGGTTTTGCCTACAACTAACCTTTCAGCAGCAGGAGCTAATTTAATTTTCAAACCACAGACATCATTAGCAAACCTAGTACAACTTAGTGTGTAGGCAAGATCTAAATAGCAGCATAATTTAAATCACATTACAGCATTTTTAGTGGTTGTTGGAATTCAAGTTGCATTGATTTTAGTAGACTGGCTGAGAAACTACATTAGTTTAAGTGGTTCTCTTCCATTTTAAAGCTGCCTAGAGGAAAATCTTCAACAGGTTCATCACATTGGCTATAATGAATTCTGATAACAAAGTAACATAATAACCAATTGGCTGGGAAATATTTTCTCCCTTCTTTCTTTCTAAGACTGAACAAAACTTTTCCCTAGCAATTTCTCTCATCTAAAAAGCACCTACAGGATTCTGAGGGAAAATATGGTTATATGATAACACGCGCTGCACTTAAGAAGTACGCTGTACTAATTCCGTGGGCCTCCCCTTTTTGGTGATATTTCTTCTCCTTTTACAGAAAAAAAAGCCTTTAAAGGAAGGTGGTCTTCCCTCTACAGCTCCCAGTGAAATTTTCAAAACTTTGAGAATGTAGTTTCAATATAAAAATATGACTTGTGTTATGTTCTTGCAGCAAATGTCCCCAAAATACTTAGAGTATGAAACAATTTTAGAGGGGACATGTGTGATTGCTTTTAAGTTTTTATCAGGCAAAAGGAAATAAGAATTGAATGAAGGTTTAAATGAAAATGAAAGTTTATTGGAAGCTTACCTTTGCAACATGTTCAGAGATCAAGCATCAGATTTTTTTTTCTTTTAGAAGAAACATTAGATAACGTAGCAAAATGGAAATAAGTCCCTATAGAGCTACAAACACTGCCTCTATGAAAACGGCTTAATCCCACAGTTGAAATTTCCCCATCATGATAATTCAGTGCTTCTCTTCTGCTTGTAATAAATTCATTCAATGTTACGTTCATCATAACTCCAATTAGAAATAGGAATTCTGACAGGGTGTTTGAAATTCAGGCACTTTCTTCTATCAGTTTTTCACTGAGCTTACATCTCTAATAAAATGTATTTTCTTGAGAAAGTAAAACTGTTTGCTAATTCACTTTGTAAGGATTTTTTGCTTTTGTATCATTTAGGTGTATTTCTCTAATGCAGTTTAAAGCAAGAAGGAATTCAGCCCAATAGCTCAACTCTAATAGGGAAAGAAAATATCAAATGAACTGCTTCTTTGTAACATGTAAATGTTATCTGAGCTTACTGTTTATTTAAAAGGAAGTGCTGATGTTGGCACTTGTTCTCTGTGTGTGCTGCCAACTTTGTAGTTGAACAGATTAGACAAAACAAATTAATAAAGTCTAGTTTTTCCGTGCTGGAACAACTGGGAATATCTCAAAACAAAGTAAAATGGATTCTGTAAAAATCCATCTTATATTCTATAGCAACTGAGAATTAAAAGCACATCAGACAAAACACAAAGTTGACAGTATTAAAGAGTTTACCAGCTCAGGGACTATACAAGGTTTGCCACATCTCCATTGATAAGCCACTGGAAGAATTGTGGCTAATATCAGCTCACAGAAAATCTTGGTTTCAGAGCTCCACATTCAATGGTTACTCTGGCAAATGACTCTTGTTCCAATTAACATGCTTCTGCACCAAATCTAGACTATTTAGCACATCCTTCTGCACAAGTTTAAGCTATCATGAAGTACACCAGTACTCACCAGCAACATCCATCCAAACGTATTCTACAGGACCATGTGCAAGTGCTCAACGCAGCCATGCTAGCCCTAGAGAGACCACACAAGTGAGAGGTTGCAAGGGAAGATAGCAATTAGAAAGATATATCTGAGTGGCTTAATCTGCTGTTAAAGGTCAACACAGCCAAGAAACCATCACTTCTTAAAGGTGCTATACAAACCAGTTTGGTAAATAGGTTTCATATTGATTCAGTCCAAGACAGCTGTTCAAACCCTGCCTGAAAGCGTGACCTGTCCACTGTCAAAAAAGGAATGCGGTGAGGGACTGCTACAGTTATGTGAGCAACTTTTTCCCTTCTCTTTTTTTCAGGCTTGTCACTGGCACTTACACTATAGATAATACCTTACAGACCTTAAAGCCACATCTTCAAGAAGCCCGTAATACTCTGCACATCCTGATCCCCCCAAAAATCAAAGCTAGAATATGGAATTTCTGTGAAGGCAAACTCCTTCCTTGACAAGAAGTGTATGGATGTGCAAAGTCTTCCCCAGCACCCCATGGCTCCTTGACTACACTTGAATAATAACCTTTGATACCTTAGCACATAAATTTAAGAGTTGCAAAAGCTGCAAGTATTTCCTGAAGGAAATAATTTTTCTGTTTTCTCAAATAATGAAGTTCTACAGAAATAAACTAATGAAAATTAATATAATGCCTGTTTCTTTTGAACAAGGTTGCATTCTCAGCTGTAGCTGCTACTATTTCAAATAAAATTAGTAGACCTATTGTAACAGAATCAGACCACACTACAATAACTAGAGAAATATTGCAAAACATATGTGGGTCACTAGCTATAGAAAACATAAGACAAACTTCTCAACAGAAATAGTACAATACAGGATTTAACTTCTCAGAATAGCGTGCTGTGTTTCAATCCTTGTCTGGAAAAGTCCAGTTTAAATGCTTACTCCATCCTTACACTTTCCTCCTGTCTAGCAATGCTAGATTAGATGTTTGAAGTTAGAGGAAGCTGAACAAAATTCACAGAAGCTGAAGGGCAATTTCAGCGCAACCACATCAGGTACACGTGTAGCCTGTATTCATTGAGAGGGAATCTTTCCATCTTTACTTTTTTTTTAAATTTGATTTTTCATGCAACTAAGTACAGACAAAATTTATCTATTTATATGAACTATTTGTGACTGATGTGATATTTGCCTAGGCCTTAAGTATTTATAAATACGTACTATCTATCATTAGATGTCAGAGGACTTCATGAGCAAAGACAGTACCATTGCTCTGGTGTAACTAATGAGAAAGTTAAGACAAAGTGGGAATGGAGTACAGGAACATGATATGCTTAAAGTGCCCTGAAATTGTCCTTCAGTCTGTAAGTCAAGATTGCCCAGGTTTCTGGTTCTCAGTGGAGCACTACTGTGTGTGGTATAGCAGAGAAGGATGGAATGGGCTTTGAGATCTGGCTTTTCTGGATGACAGTTGAAGAACATTAACAGCATGGTAATTCTAGTAAAGGATTTGAGGAAGAACTAGTTTTAACTAAAGGTAGAGCAGTCTGTTTTGGACAAAATGAAGTAATGTTTTACTGTTATTTGTGTTTCTTTCCTGGATTTACTTACGTTCACTTGCGGAGCAATGGGCAAACTACAGTTCTAACACCAGACCTGTTTCCTGCTGCCTCTGAGTCGTCCTTACGGAGGGCTCTAGGAACACACAAACTGCATTTTACACGGGACCAAAGGCAAATCCAAAACAATGCTAGATTTGAAAGTCTCCTGAAGAAACTGGCACTGTTCCCTATCCTTTGTTTTGTGTGGGTGGTGGCTTAATCTAGCTATCAATAACAGTAACATTGCCGCGGCAGGCCAAGGCGGGCAGGGCTGGTACCTCCCTGGGAGCTGACCTCTCCTGTCGCCGAGCACGGCTGGCGCTCAGCCATCTTACGCTCAGCTTCTCCCCTTCAGTTACAAGAGTGGTCTCCTCTGGCTGTTGTGTCAAACCATTTACACAGCGATACGTTTCCAAAATGGTTTCTCATGATTTTAAATCTTTGGAACACAGGACTGGGAAGTGGCATTCAGGCCTGCTTCTGATAGTCCAACCCATCTCGCAGTGACTGCGCTGTGGTTCGGTTTTCCAAGTGAGGATAATGCCATAGTCATGCTAGACATGATGATCATGGGAAGGGCAGGCTGCTTCGTCCAGCAAGCTAATACTAAATGGTGGCTTTTGGGGATGAATTTCTCTGAATACAGGGGAAGTTCTAGAAATAATTTGGGATTTTATTGCAATACATGACTGCAGAACAGTTCAAGGGGTTCTGGTGACGTGCCACTGGACACAGCAGGAGCTCTGTCACCAAAGACTTCACTGGTAATCTGGTCTGAATTAATAGTCATACCTTGCTATTTCTTACTCAGAACACTTCACAACAAATTTCTATCACAGATTCCTCCTTCAGACATGACTTTGGGTGGGAGGAGTGAGGAATCTCACTGTTTTGTTTCCCAGCAGGGAAGACTGTTACCACTGGTAACATTTTCCTCCCTCTCTATGCCTTTGTATGGAGGCAAGGGAGATTTTATCACTTGCTTCTGTTACTACCAAACCGTAGAATAAAACACTTCATTTGCATTTCATATACTATTTTTACAATGTCTGAGGAATAATATTTGTGTTGAGCTGTTAAATATTGACAGTAGTCCCACCCTATTTATCAAATACTGACAGCTGACCAAGCAAAGGAGTAGAAGTTATTGGAAATTTGAATCTTCTTGAAGCCTTTAGATATATTTCTAGAAGTTGGAGGTTTTCCCAGTTCACACAGCTATTCTAATAGCTAGAAATAGTTTCTCCCTTCCTTATGCCAAGAACTCAATTAAGTAATATATAGCAAAAGGGAGGCACTTCTAAGAGCTGAATTCTTTTAGTAGTTCTTGACAGAAGAAGAAAAAAGGGGAAAAAAGAAATCTTTATCTGAAAACAATCAACATCAGTGCAAAGTCAGCCTGAATCAAAGCCCTGAATTTGAAAATGTGGGGGCTTTGTGATGGAGATGGTGGGGCTGAACAATAGTTCTGAACATCACAAATTCCAGCTCCTTCCTGACTGTACCTTTGTTCAGCACTGTTGTGTCCAAGACTTCTGCTCTGCTTTTGGGTGGAGTACTCACTTGGTACGTTGTCAGTACAAACAACACTGAACTTGTTTGAACACAGTGTGAACTCCTACCAGGAGTAACTGCCTAAAACCATGGATCTATGACAGTTAGCACTGTTTTGAGAGCATCATTTTACATGAGAACAGTAACTCCCTGAGATTCAGCTACCATCAGCAAGAATAAATTTTTACTCAGTACTGCAAAAATAACAACACTGTAAAAAAGTCTTCTTCCTTAACAATAACTGACTAGAAGATACTAAGTATATTATCCTAGTGGAAAAAAAAAAAAAAAACCCCAAACAAACCACCTCAGTGAAGAAAGTGCTCGTCTTTCATTAGTGGTATGTGTATATGCAGCACTATTCAGTTGGCTGATAGTGTACATCCTCTTTCTAGAAGCAAGCAGTTTTCTTTAGACTATTGAAAAGGAGGATACTTCCATGGACTCAGGCTATAAACCTATATAAATCCAAAAAGGCTAGAAATAAGTCACCATTTGCTTCTTAGAAGTCAAGGTAGATGGATAATGCAGCAATCCTGGATTGTCGTCTTGTCCTGCCACTGATGTACTGCATAAATGAATTTACACTCAGCCTCCAGAATGCAGTTGTGATGGGAATACGTCAAAGGAAACACATTTCTAACAATTATGAAGATACTCAACCAGATAAACCTGAGAATCTCTTAAAAAAGAAAGCCCAACATCATAAAAAACTTTCTTTCAGCTTTTTTCCCCCCCATAGATTTATCTTCTTATGAACTAGATCATTAGTTGTTGTACTCACATGCAGCCACAAGCATCAAGAAGCCAGACCTACTGTATTTTCATGTATAAAACCAGACATTTTAACAAGCAGTTCCATAATACTTGAAAGATAAGATCTGTTTTATAGCAAATAGACTAATGCAGAAAAGACCAAAACCTGTCCCTGCCTGTTTCGAACAATGAGATAATTTTAGTTCCAGACAAGCTATTTCCTAACATTATCTAAACTATAGCTCATAAAAGTTTATGGACTCAGCCTCCAAATAGAGTTAGAAAACAATGGATCCAAGTATCTTCACTAACAGTAATCCCAGTCAGTTACTCATTATAGCGGACGTAGCTTATTTTACCCAAATCTACTATTAGTTTATTCCTCCCTCTCTCTTTTTTTTTTTTAAATTTAAACTCACAGCAAGGAAGCAGAATTTGTCACATACTGATTAAACACCTTGCCACACAGAATTTACAGACAGTGTTTCCCATCAATATATGTGATGGTGCTCTCATGACAAGTCTTTTCAGTATAGCTACTCACCTGGGCAAGGCCTGGCATGTGCTTTCAGCACAAGATATTAAGGTGTGAATAACAGGAGACAAGGAATATGAACTACGGAGACGAAAGAGTGCAAAGTTTGGGAACTGGCACTTAAGTACCATTACAGCTTGTTAATACAGTTGCACAACTGCACTTTTTCATAACATTGCTGTATTTTGATTTTATTAAGGGGGACAACATAGGAAACTCTCCACACCTGCCTTCCCCCCCCCCCCCCCCCCCCCCCC
>WHYT01017230.1:188242-235322 GCA_009806455.1 Tetrax tetrax | reverse complement strand
CCCCCCCCCCCCCCCCCTTGCTGCTTTCTTAGTGGTGTATTTTGGCATTTCCATTTTTACTGAAAGTCAAGGCATGTCCACTTCTGTATTCACTTACAGCACATGCAGGCCTACTGATGTAACAAGAAATCCCCAATCAAATGAAGAATACATGCCAACAGTTTGGTAAGTAACTGCTGTCTTGGGAACGGTTATGTGCTGACGCTGACCTCTGCAATATTCAATCTGAAGACAGGAAGGTGGAGTCAAACCTTCAGGTCTTTGCTCTGCAGGTGCTTCCACAACACTGATTTCACAGAATCACAGAACCGCTGACATTGGAACACTCACAGTAAAAAGTTTTTTCTCAAGTTTAAATAGAATTTCCTATATTTTCATCTGATCCTCCTCTACTAAGCACCTGGATTCTGACACCAAAGCAGTAATTTCATAATAGTGTGTAAACTTTCAGCTTATTTCTGCATTTTTCCCCAAAAATTATTTTAAGAAGGAAATCCATCCCAAGTAGAGTGCAGGCTTCTTTTTAAAACCAAGAGATTAATTTCTTACAGTAAAGGCATAACCAAATTCCAACAATGAGAAATAAATAACCAAATACATAAATAACAAATGCTTTACTGTGCAATAAAGAATTTACATTTATAGAAGATGTACAACAGCAAATCTTTCTTCCAATACAAATCGCTTTGAAGCATTAAAGAATGGTAGAAATTTCAGTATCACTGAATTATGATCCCACATCATGTAAGAACACATTGCTTTCCTCAAGTCATAAAATAACCGCTGGCTCCTTGCTCTATGCATTACCAGTTCAGATCTGTTCTCTGGCCCCAGGCCTACTGAAAACCAAGCTATGAAGCAAATCTTCTATTACAACTTAGCTAGGAGAATAAGATATAGGTCAGACTGGTCCAGGTATGATTTGGTGAAGGAAAGACCCTCCTAACTATTTGGACTGTATAGCTCCTGTTATTTTTCAGGTGGAACCCACAAATGTTTATCCAGCCTTCCTATGATATCCTTTGATCTCTTACATTTTTATTTTTAAAGACACAGATAACATTCCCATATCCATATTAGACAGATAAGTAGAGGAGAGACAACACAGTGGTTTGAACTTTTGTTTGGATTTTCTCTCAGTATTTATAAACACCAAAACATTCCTTCACTGGCTGCCAATGCAAAGAAATTCAAGCTTATATAAAATACCCATGCTGATCTGGTCTAATTAATATGAAGTAGACCTATGTCATACCAATGAGACTCCTGATCAGTTGGCTGGGGTTTTTTTTTTGCGGGTTTTTTTTTTTTTTGTTGTTGTTGTTGTTGTTGTTGTATGACTGTTACCAAAGCCTTCAATATTTAATGGAATTTTTCAAGTGGAAAAAAAATTGAAGGGAAATATGTCTAAATAAACAAGGCAGAGGTTGTCTTCTAGTGGGAAGTTTAATGTTGTGAAACAAACATTCATAAGAAAATTCAGCACAAGAAAACCAGGCTTTATACAAACAGACAGTGGTGAAAATAATCTCCAGGTCAGAGGGCAAGAAGCAAAGCATGGTCAGGAAGGTGGTGGGGCAAGTGTCAGTGGGTCCCTACTCTGCAGGGTCCAAAAGCCCATCACAGTTATTTCACCACACAGAGCCAGCAGCTACAGTGACACTGCGGGGTACTCAGAGCACACACAATTCTCTGACCTGCGCTTCCCAGTTACAGTCATGAGAGCCATCCCACACGCTGTAATAGCCCAGATCACAGGCATCCTGTAAAAACCCCTGCACAAAGCTCCTTGCAGCCTGTGCATCCTGGTTTGGTCCTTTGCTTCAGCATGCAAGAAAGAAAAGTGTTAATGGAACAGGCATCTGATACAGCAGGGCTCAGGCCAAACATGGAGGCACTTTGTGTGCTACGGTGTAGTTAAGGCACTGTATGAAGAAGAACAGCATTGTTTTAAAAGCTCAGCTTCAGAAACAAAAACAGTCATGTTATTACAAACACACAACAAAGAGAGGAGTGTATTTATCCCTCTCATATAACATCTGTGCCCTGCGGGCAATGTTCTGACAGAAAGCTGCAAGTACAAGTTTCGCAGACATCTCCCAGCTCCACCTATGCTGCCCCAGCTCTGGCTCCCCCAGTGCCTGACACGGTGCCAGGAATGCCTACGTGATCCCCTCGTGTTCCTACGCAGTACGAGCTGTGCTTCACTAGCAAGCATTTACAAACACACCATACAGAAAAGCAAGATGAAATGAAGATAGGCTCAGGAGTTTTATTTACATCTGTTGTGTTCATTTGCATACAATGCAGAGCAGCACAGTGATCTAAACACCCTGCCGCGCCCACATCTCTCAGGGAAGAGCTGTGCCGCTGCTCAGTCCCGAGGGAGCTCTAACCCAGCCCTGTGGCCAGGCTGTTTGTGATACCTCTGCACTGCAGATGCTGCTGTGACTTCAGCCCATGGACTGAGCTGATTAAATATTAACCAAGGATTTTGTACGTGTTCTACAGCTGAGACTGAGCTCCATGCTGTGGTTGCTGCATTACCTCCATCGCTTGCAGTACTGCTGGATGCTTTTGTTGCAGTCTGTTCTGTTGGCCACTCCTCCAGCATCAGCTTTTTCTAGACCCTGAGCATTCTAACCCAGAACTGACACTAGCAGTCCTGCTGTTCTGCACTTGCCTCAGATCCCTTGTTCCAGGATCCACTCCAAACCCCACTCCTTTGAGGTGCAGGAAGGGCCAGCTGCAGAGCTCAGCCAGGCTTCCTATGTTAGAGGAGCACGAGAGGCAGCAAGCAGAAGGCTGGTCTGCTGATGGCTGAATAATGGATGGTTGGCCAAACCCAACAGGTGGAATTAAAACTGAACTACCCACAAGCATCCTTTGTGTGTTACACACATTCTACTAGATTGCAGGATATGTTGACTCACTGCCTAAAAAATATTTCCATACACAAATAGTTTTCTTGGCATGTGCTTTTTGCTGCTTTTGGAGCTTACCTGTCTTATGAGCAATCTATAGATTGAGCTGAGCTTATAGATATAAGCTGAGCTACAGGTCTCTTGTTTTCAGCAGTCTATCAACATTAACATCGTGTAGCATTGCACAAGCGCTATGCAGAGCACTTCAGGGACCTGCAGTGGCTGACAGTTCCCCATTGGTCATAACAAAGTTTTTACAACTCTGCTGTGCCAAGATCTTCTGTAACCACTGTTGCAGAATTATGCAAAGGTACAAGTTGCTGGTGAAGAGACACCAGAAAAACCTCATTTGGAAGAGCACAGCAATTTTTGCTTCACTACTGCTGACAGCCCCAACCAGGAACAGTGGCATTACTGATGTCTGGAGACGTGCTCAAGCTTCTGCATCATGCATCAGATCTGCACATACTTCAGCAAGAAACCTCTCTTCATCCTCCTGTAGCAGAGTACATATTCGAGTGAACCATGACAGTACTGAAAGGGACAACTTTTGTTATCAGGAAGCAAGCTTACCAGGTTACCTACTTCAGATATCACAAGTGCATTAGTGTTGGTAGGTCAACCATTCCAGCCATGGTGGAGACTTGTTATCAATGTTGTTCACATCTAAATTGTCAGCACCAGTGATGCACCCAAAACAAACACCCACTTCCCAGGGCTTTTCAAATAAGAATTGAATCAGTGATGACTGCTCCACATCCTACCTCTGACCCTTTGAAGGAAAGAAGAAACTGCTTTCTCTTCAGGATTGGGGGGGCATGGAGATCCCTGTGCACGCATCTTGTTAAAGTCTCACAGAGCTGTGCCTGAGCAGTGAGGAGCCACTGAGAAAGCTCAGTTATGCATGTAGCCTCTGCAGAACTGGGGCTGTGCTCCTGCTGGTTCAGCCCAGTTTGGTTGAGCTGGTTGCTGAAATTGCAGTTGCTTGTTCTAACCTGCCTCTAGCAAGCCCTGGCCTGTGCCGCTGCTGCTCCCTACCCGTGCATCCAGCCCTACCCCTCTCCTTGGGAGCTATAACACACAAGCTCTTCTCTTCCCGCCGTTAGTGCTTTCTGCTTGCTCAGGTTGTGTCCCCGCATCACCCTTCTCATACACAGGAGAGCACAGCCCTTGCCAGGCCCCTCCCTCCTGCCATCCAATACTGAAAAGAGGCACCACCATGCCTCCATTTCATGCAGGAAAATATGGATCAAAGACGCAGGAAAAAAAGCTGCTTTTTCTGGCATAGCCACAGGTTTCCTGTGTCCTGTACACAGAACAGACAAGTGCCTAAGAAAACAATGGCACTTTAGTAAAGTCACAACCCTACACAAAGGAAAAACTCGGGAATAACATGGCCTAGCAGAGATGTTAAGTGTCAGGGGGAGACTGCTGAGCATGCTTGGCTTGTTTGTTAACCTGCAAGTTATGTACAAGGTTTTGTTGCTAAACAGGTCATCCAAGGGTGGGTGGAAAAACTAGTATCATCTGCAGTTCATGCAGGAAACTCAGACTTGCAAAGCAGACAGCCCTAGATGATACATCATTTTTTGTTCCCCAACTGAAAGCATTCATGCTAAAGAACTGCCACCGGGTTTTCCCCAGGAGCAGTTAAATTACAGCTATGCTTTGGAGAGCTCCACAAATTCTATACATAAACATTTAAGCACTGATTTATTACTAGCAGATAGCTCCAGCACGTTAACATTCATTTATCTTTCATATTCCAAGAGCAGCAGCAGCACTATTTTCTGTATGACAACATTTACAACTGAGTTTATGCAACCAGATTTACCTACTGAAGCCCACTGCTTTATATTCAGACCTGTCGTAGCCTTGCAGAGTGCCCGGCACACAGCACGGAGCATGTTTGAATCCCTTGAGCAAAGCAGAGGCCGGGCTCTCTGACTGGGGACCAAGGTACAGCTGAGGGGAAAGGGGGGAACAACTGATGAGAAAGTGACAGATTTGTTTTTCTGAGCTGAGCAATATGCAGGACTTTAGATCAAGACTCCAAAAAAGAACAGCTACAGATATGAGTGCAACAAAAAAAGAGAACAAAATGATACAGATTTACCACATGCAGAAAGCATCCAGGAACCTGATCTCTTCCCTTCAGAGGATTTTTTTTTTCCTCTTTCTTTTAAACTAGGGAAATGTAGCAGATCTAGCCTATCTGGATTTTTGGTATAACACTTCGTAACTCATGGGGAATGAACTCTGTTGAAGGCAGTGCTGAACAATACAAGAACTGTTAGGTAAGGAGCTGGCTAGCATGAAGAGTTTTGCAGTCGGATGCCACACTCTCCCACCCCCATCTCTGCTTGTTTCCTCCTCTTGCTCATGCCTCAGTTGGGTTGCTGTGCAAGGACCAATCTGACTCCTCCCCCACCCACAAGAAATGCATATCATCAACCAACCATGGCATGCTGGTAACAACTGGTCAAATAACTGAGTGCTGAGTTGCCTGAACACATTCTCTGGAATTAATTCTTTCCTTCACGTTTGGGTACCAGCCTAAAGTCCCCTAATGAGAATCATGCTATGAGTGCTGACAATTGATTCTGGATGCAATAGGCTGTAGTACCATTGCTATGGCTGCATTTTTTTTTTTTTTTTGAGGGAAAGCCCTACTCTATTCCTGTTAAAGGCCTTCAGCACCACACCTGTGAACAAGCTTACACAAGATTAAGGTGGGTTTTTTGTTAGGTTGGTTTAAGTGTGCTCCACTTCTAGTAATGACAGTAATGAACAATCAATTGCTTCTCTAATTCCTCTTTTATCCATTAGATCCTTGAACCTTTATGATTTATGTGCTATAGTTCATCAGTAGTGCAAATGCTGAAGTAATTTGTCAGACAAAATCTGAGTGACATTTCTTTCTTCAGAAAGAAACAGTCTGGGATTTGTACTGGGTAGACAGGTTTACAGTGACTGACTCAAATTGTTCTGAATATTTCTCAAACCATATCATTATCAAAACAAAATCATAGTAAACTTTCTCATTTGTTATTTCTTGCAAAACTAGGAGAAAATATGAGCATTCTGGATTCTTCTCTTGTTTAGAAATGTCAGGGTGTAAACAGAAAACAAAGTAGTAGCTTGTTTCCATTTTTGCTTTCCCAGAGTGCACTGAACAACTGGCCTCTTACATCCTGGACAGTACATCAGTAGAAAAAGACTGATGCAAGTAATTAAAATGCCAATTTTATTATTTTCAGACTTCTCACATACAGAACATTCCTCAACACTAGCAAAGTTAACGCCCATTTATTTTGAAATAAAATCCCTCTGAGATTAGAGAAACCCCTTGAGGAATTTCCTACATCTCTCTAGGACTAAAGATGCCCAGTGTTTCTATACAGTACTACTCAAACTAATCTTCCCCCTAAAAAGTCTTCTACTTGCCAAGATTTTTTTTTTTCCTCTGTTCCTTGAAAAAATAAACAAAAGCTTGTTTTGAAAGAAATATGAAAGGAATCAAAGGAGTTGTGCTGAGCCAAAAGTCCTCTTTCTCCACCCTCACTGTACTCATCTGGAAAGCATCTGGCAAACAAATCCATTGATAGTTTAGAAAAGCCTTTTATCTGTCCTCCCAGGCTTAAGGAAAGTGGATAGCATACACATTCCATGGACAAATTGTACGGTCCCTTTATATTATTGTAATTTTGAAAACACGAGAGTACAGCATAACATCTACCATGCTCACAAAAAACCTCCAACAACTAAACAAAAATAACCAACCAACCTTTCCTGGAAAGGTTGCATGAAACCTGGGTTTATAAAACATGCAGGATAGAGCACCAGCTACGTCCATTCAATACCACCCCCCCCACCACCAGAACAACAAGACAGCACCAACATACAGAGCCTACTTGAGTCCAGTTGGACTTATTGCTCATTACTTACTTAAGTACTACACCCATCACCTCATTTTGCTGCCTTATTCTTTACTTTACACCACACCGTCCAGGTCTTTGAGATACGTGGCTTGACTGCTACTGAACTTAGAGAAAAGCAGCAGCAATGGGTCCAAACTATTTATGTATGTATTTGCTGGGCTCTCCCCCTTGATCCACACTCCCCAGCTCCCACATACTTGTTGTTACTAACGGTCCAAATAATGAACAGTGGAGGGCAGTTCCCTTTAAAATGTGCCATATTCAAATGTAAAGCAGGGCTTCGCACCAGAGAGGGAAAAAGGTTTAATTCTCTTAACGTTTAAAGTTCACTATAAAATATGACCACTGCCTAGACAAAGCTGGTAGGCAGGTCACAAATAGCTGGTTAACAATAAATAATTCAAATAACCACAGACGAAGAGCAGCCTATCAATCCTGCTTCCACACTGTAAGTCATGTAAGGCAACGTACCCTACTCAACTGGAATTATAAAGGCTACATCCCTCTCCTAGTACATAAATTTAAAGCACATAAGACAGTGAGAGGAGGAAATTATGAGTTGCACTGCCTTTCATGCACATTTATGTAAATTTTGTGATTACATTAAGTAAGCAAAACAGCAGAATGTAAATCTGAACACGCATCAAAGAAATGCAAATATTTATACAACAGTTTAAGTGAGGAACATTTAGGATGGTTTTTCGCTAGGAAAAGATTATTTTTCAAGTAGCCAATTGCTGTAAAGTTGAAAGTTGACTGTTTATTAGCATTCAAGCATTCATCAGACCTTTGGGGGACCTAATTCCTTTCCGTGCTTACAGGTACCCTCAGGAATCAGATGCTCCTCAGAGTGAAAACTTAACCCTAAACCTGCATAAAATGCCTTATTAGTATCCTATATATAATAAAATCCCAATTATCCATTTGTAGTTGTCTTTATCATTGCAGGAAGCCAAATACAAAGACAATTACTCCAATGCCATTCCCCGTCTAAAATGGCCACAGTATTGCTTTCTTGCTCCTTCCTCAAATATTTGAGGTGTACATGCAAGATAAAAATAAAATAAACTTTTTTAAAAAAAAATATCATATGAACCATTGCAATATATCATTTGGCAGATGCATACTCCCAGAAGTTATTTAAAATATGTTAAAAAAGTTAAAACAGTTTGCAAATGACGCAGATTTTGAGAACTCTTGGTAATGCTTTCTTGGCTATCTTACATTCCAGAATTGAAAAGAGATGAGGGAGGAAGAATTAGGGGTTTGGGGTTTTTTTGTTTGTTTTTTTTTTCCTTTCCAGGTAACTTCATGTTTTTAGCACTACCACCTGGATTTCATTGCTGTCTTTAAGACTTCACACATCTTGGAGACTTGCGTAGCTCAGCTGTACAGCACACAGTATAATTCATTAGGAGGAAAGAGTGTGAAGAGTATTACTGAGGAGTATGACGACATCTCCTAAATATTATGAGCCACTGAATTTCTGGGATGATAGTTTCAGCTGGAAAGCAAAACAAAAGCTCTCATTTGTCCACATTTCTACTTCTAATTTATGATGAGGGCTAAAATTTGTTTTGAAGAGTCTATTTTAGAATGCATTGCAGATCCGTGGAAGCTGCCATGCTAATGATATTACATGATGTTTGGCAGTACTCACTGTCTCCCCACATGCTCCTCTCAGCTGCAGTTCCATTTTAGCCATGCTACCGAACAATCTTTAAGGCTTTGGGGAGACCTTATAGCAGCCTTCCAGTACCTAAAGGGGACCTGAAGAAAGCTGGAAAGGGACTTTTGACAAGCACCTGTAGTGACAGGACAAGGGTTTTAAACTCAGATTTAAACTGGGCATAAGAAATCAATTCTTTACTGTGAGGGTGGTGAGGCACTGGAACAGGTTTCCCAGAGAGGTGGTTGATGCCCCATCCATGGAAGTGTTCAAAACCAGGTTGGATGGCGCTTTGAGGGATCTGGTCCAACAAAAGGTGTCCCTGCCCAGGGCAGGGGAGGTGGAACTGTATGATCTTTGAGATCCCTTCTAACCCAAACCATTCTGTGCTTCTATGACTATCAGAGCCTGAGGACACTGATGTTAACAGCTACCATTAGTTAAACACTAAAGCAATACAAATAAAAATCAAGTTTCCTTTTTGAGTGGATGACCACTCTTCTCTTCCTAGAGAGAGCAGTTACTTGAGACTGAGCGGTTACCATTGTAATACCATGCTATCACTTACCAATTTCTAACTGACTGTCACTCACCAGGGTGAGGTCTCACTGCCTCCCCAATAATCTGGTTTACATGCAGAAGGGTGCAACAGGTTCTCTGTTTTGTTCTTTTACTTTCTTTGCTTGATTTCCTTTACTCACTACATATTTTATCTCCCCATTGTCGTGTTCAATTATTATTGGAGTCTAACTGCAAATGGACAACAGCTATGCTACTAGATTACTTTTATACAGCAAGATTTGTGTTCTTCAGGTTAAGTAAACTAGACAAAAAATTATTGATAGAAAAACATCTAGCACTGCACAAGAGAAATTCCAAGAGCTGCCTGTCATCCGTTGGCTAGGGGAAGAGACAGCCTCCAGACAGATTAAAAAAATCTTTCAGTAAATTAAAACCAAGATTCATAGGATTTAGACTGAGCTAACATACAATGGAATATTACACCTGCCAATCCCTACTCAGTTACTTTTATCCACTTTTAAATTATTATACCATCCCACTTCTCTCATGAAACATTGTATAATGTGTATTTTTTTAAGGATTTTTAAGTTATTATTTCAGCCACTTAATTCTGTCTCAGACTACAGGGACAGAAGATATTCCACTACACACACAGCAGTAAAACCACGTCATCCCATTTGATTTCTATAGCACTCTTCCAGAATTTCTAGTTTTAAGACACAAAGGTGATCTGACTGTATGCTTTATTTTTCATTCGAAAGATGAATATAAAAAAATATGAATGCGCTGTTTAAAAAAAATACACTCCTCCCATGCCATGTCTTCAGCTAGACAGGCATGTGCACACATATATTTCTGTGGTCAGGCTGTCCTCCCAAACTCAATGGCACTGTCATGAATTAATACAGACAGGCACAAAGAATGAGCACAAGCTTAATGCAAGCTTCATTTAATGTAAAACAATGAATGCACAGGGTTAGAGAGTGACAGAAGGTGACTAGGTGCTTAAAGTTGTTTCACGCTGCCATGAACATAGGAGAAAAACTTATCTGCTCTGGAAGCAAAAAGCACAGCCATACAGCTAACTAACAACGCAGCAGGTGCACTTAGGTTAATTATATCTTGCCTTCAACAACATAAAGGGAGAGGTAAGCCTCAGTTTTAATATCTTGAATGTCCTGGAATGACATGCTCAGATTGCACGCTGACCATTTAGCACCTATAAACATGCTTGATATCCCAGGAAGCTTCTGCTCTGCCTTTCCCTTTGCAGCACTGGTTAAGGTTCCATCTATAAAGTGTATTAGAGTCTTCTGAATGAAAGACATTTCATACTATTTATTTAGAGGACAAGCAGCAAACAAGCAGCATTAGTCAGCCTAGAGCATGGATCACAGTTTCACAAGGCAAGAATTTTGCTAAAGGCTTTCAGCAAAAGGAAAAATTAAACCTAGATTTTTTTTTTTTTCCTATTTAACACTTTTTTTCTTTTAAGTTTGCAGTCCTCTGAAGAAATACAAGTAAAGACCCATTCTACTTAGGCTTACTATATATGCATTCCTCTGCAGCAGCTACATATCTAACTGATTACTACCTGTGTCAGTTTTATTAGAGATCACAGAGCCATATACCTTGTGGCAGTTCATACAGCTCAGCATTTCATAAAGAACTGCAGCCTCTCCTCCCTCTTCTTGGTTCACATCTGCCCAAATTCTGCTTATTTCAGAATGTCTTTGTAGTTTGTAAGTCTGCTTTGACTCTGTTGATATTAACCCACAAAGCTGTATTAATAGCTAAGGTTAAAACAACCCAAAACTTAGTTCTCACTCCTACAGGATCTTGAGCTTACACTCGAGTTTATGACTATATACAATGTATATGATTATTATTTCGTCAGATATTTCCTATTAACAATGAGTTATTTCTAGGAAAGACACTCACAACTAAAATAAGTTAAAGCAAGTGTTGTTCTTTTCACACCTTCCACTAACTAGGACCTTGTTCTATACCCTCCCCAAACAAGAAACTCCTGAAGCTTTACTCATTTGAGAAAGAGGAGTGCTCTTCCTGTTGTTATCTTAATATCATCATTTATAACTGGATATTAATTTTGTTACAAAAAATGATGCTTAATTCATGAGATGGAAAGCTGGAAGAGGAGAAATATTTTACTCCAACCAAGAAATCTAGAACTGAAAATAAGACAGAAATCCTAAGTACACAGAGCATTAAAAGCCTACAAAAAAAAGGAAAAAAGTTTCAGTAGTCATTGCCCTTGAAGTAAATATCTGCTTAGGGCTGCCCTCAGACCAAACTGGACAAGCTTGCAGCAATGAGGACAGCATCCAGCCTTGACTCACCAGGAGAGCAAGCAGCAGCCAGAACCTGGCAGCTTTCCATAGCTCCTGAGGTCTGGGCTTGTGATGTCCTCTGCCTCCCCTCCAGCTCTGCCCACAGGACCGCTTCTAGGTCATGCTTACACATGCAATGAGAGTCCTGGCTAACAACAGGTTTGTGCTTCCGTGGGGAGCCTGGTTGGGAACCTGTCAGGTCTGCACGCCCACAGCAGCAGCCAGGTCAAGCCAGCCAGCTGCCGAACACAGCACCATCTGCTTTTGCTGGTAGCACTGCCCCCTCTCCCAGATACCAGCATTGACTTTCTGCCAAGTGGCAGCAGGTATCTGTGCCCTTGGGATGTCATCATCTTAGAGAAGCAGCAGTGAGACTGAATCTAGATATGTTTTAAGTGGAGTTGCTTTTGCCAACACATTCAGCCCTAAAGTGAAGTTCAAGTTTGTCAAAGCAGTATTATAAATAATCCCTAGATTGTGCTTAAAACCAATTCTTATGCAACAACCACTTCACAAATCCATCCCCTTGTACTATTTGAGGTCTACAAGCATCTTCCAGATCTGAAGCCTCACAGAGCTTGGCATGCTTGAAGTTACCCTTCCTTTAGCAAAGGTTCTCATTCTTCCTGTTTACCCACCCATTGTAAGTAAACTTACTCTTACCTATATTCCCTTTGATAAAAGCTGCTCACAAGCTGACCCTTGCTAGATATGCAATAGTTGGGTGAAAAACATTGCATACCCTTAAAATTCCTCCAGGTCTGCAAACAGCACAGTGAGACCATGAGTCAGTACATACCACTAGAAAGTTTCAAGCAAGGCAGCCTCCATCAGCATATTACCTATATACTCCTATGCAAGTCCTAACAGCACGTCACTTAACCATAGTCTGTCAAGCACCAACCTCTTAGATCTTTTATTTTTCCACTGGAAGAACCTTGTATCAAAATTAGCCTCTAGATAGCACTGTCAGTGGGGCAATTATGCATACACACATTAAATAACCAAATAAAGCCTCTTTGGTATTCTGTACTGACAGGCTATGATGACTGGCCCTCCTCTTTATTGACAAGTTCTACAACCTAATGCTTCTGCAATCTTAACTTCTCCCTTCGGATCCTCTGAATTACTGACTGGTGCTCTCTGTACATTAGGATTTGTGTTGTTAGAGGAAATGCAGGGACAACTGGTTTTAATAGAAAAGCCAAACACATGAGCATCAAGCCAGGATCAGCATAGACATCTAAAGTGGAACCTAGGAGAGCAGAACCCAGCTCCAGGCTGCCTGTATCTTTCTGATCACAAACTCTACTCACCTAAACCAAAAGCACTTAATAGATCACAAATGCAACACTTACATGAAAATATCAAATGACAAACAGACATGCCACCCAAGGCACGCAGTGATAAAGAGCAAGTTTGAAATACTTATGTTTCTTTATTTCCAGAGTGATACTACTGTCTTTGTAAACTCAAAGGAGTATCACAGGCTAAGATAATATTCAAACCAAACACAAAGATCAGGATTCAGCTGCCTACATGTGGTATTCCTCATGTCATTTATTCTGTGCATTGTCCCACTGTGCCTCTTACTACCATGCTGGAAGGGTGCTGTTCTCTTAAGTCCATCATCACAACCTTCTTCCACCCCACATGCAGGTCTCAGGCATGTAAAGGCACTTCAAACAGAACCATAACTCACCCAAAGACAAAATCCCTTTCCTCACATCAGGATACCACAAGGTGCGAGTTCTTTTCTTATTAAATACTCCCATATAAGTGCAACAGGAAAAAAAACCAAACAAATTACTTTTTTCACATTGAAATCCTGAAAACCGGCCTACCAAAATGACAATCTGCAGCCCATGTGATTTCCTTTACACTGAGAAGTTTGTCACATTTCACATCACATTTGCTTGCAAGGAGCAATACAAAGTCTTATCTAGAAAGCTAGGAATAGATTCCTAGATTTGTTAATATATTTTGCTCAATCATCTCTGCTTATAGAAGAGTTAGGCCTCAGAAAAAATAAGATTCATTGCATCTAACTGCATCTCAGACTCACGTGCTTCCTCCATGCTTTGAAGCTCAGTGCAGACTTACCACAGTGGCTCCCTCCACAGGGATCCCACCCACAGCCCCAACACATCGCAGAGATTTGCATTCCTGCTGAGTGCCTATGTTAAATTTGAAAGTATACACTCAATCTGACAAGGAAAATGTGAAACTTAGACTGATAAGATAAGCACCACTGAGTGCACAACTGCAGGCAAATAGCAAGCTTGGTGTTTGCTTATTTTCCACAGCAGGTTTTATCCACCGAGACATGCCGTGAAATTAAGGGATAAACAAAAAGCTTAGAGAGAAAAGAGAAGGAAAGTTAAAACAACCCTCTTTGCCACTGTCCAGATTGTGCCTGTTTAATCTTGCCTTGGGGTATCATTAACAGACATCACACCGAAATACACCGTACCAGGGTATAAACACTTGTCCACACAGATACAGTTCTGAGGGAAGAACAGGATTACTTGCTGGGCTGATTCACTCAGTGATGGGATTTTCCCATACCTCTTACTCCTCCAGACCTTCCAACAAGGCCTTTCCTGACAATTCTTTTATTTAGTCTTAAATGGATGAAATTCACCTGTCTACCATGTTTTAGGAGATCAGGCAAAGGTATTGCATCATCTCCTGAAACAACTTTGGAAATAAGAAACAGAAGCAACTACTTCCCTTCTGCACACCGTTGCCAGTCCTGGGGTTTAAAAAAAAGTCACAGAAATTGGACTGTATGAAATACACAAAGTGTGGTCAGAGGCATTGTATTGTGCCTGGTCCTTGTCAGAGAATATGACAGCATTCTATTCCTGTAACTGAATGTCTGGATGAACAGGCTCAATAGAGTAGTTTTATTCTTTCTGTCTCTTGACACGTTCATTCAGTATAGGCAATCATTTGATCTATTGATCTTATAATCATTAAAAAAGTCTTTAGTTACATACTAATACATTAACTTGATTCTTGTTGGTACACAGCAGCTTCTGCCCTTGATAGTCCTAAAGCACTGGACACACACAGTAGTGGATGGATTTTAAAGTTATATTGGAAAACCGTGATCTAGCTACTGGCTGTAATATGAGAATTATCTGCTACAGTTACATGCTAGGAGAGAGACAAGAACATGACTCAATTTCCTTAGTGGAGGTGGAACAGGACTGATGGAAGAAACTGTTTAAGAGGCAAGGGAGAGAGATCGTGTGTAAAAAAGGTAGATCACCATTCTGATAAAGAAAAGAACATTTTCTTGCTCAATCTAAATTATTACACCAAATATATACCACTAATCTTCCCACATGCCCTGGAGACCTCAGTGAGCCTATGCACATTGTTCTCTCATGTTTTTTATGGCAACTAATTAGTCTTAATAAGAGGGAGTGTTGAGTTTAGGGGTTTTATATCACTGGACTGCAATTTGTTTTCACTGGCAACTGGTTGACTTTTCCTTTACAACATGCAGGTTATGAACATCTCATTTATTTTGACAACGCAATCACAAAAATTGATACATCTGTGTTTAAAGTACTATGGTATTTAAAACTGCAGTCGAGTCCTGTTTAGGTACCAAGCCAACAGTGATTTATTTAAGGGCTTATTGTGTTCCCAATTACTAGTTCAGTTGCTTTTGGAGCTTTTTCTCTGGCCTCTACCCTCAGTTCCTACTTGGACACTCCTGCACATCCGCCATTTGCTATTCTCCGAGGACTCTGGTATCCAAACCACTGCCTTATTTTTCTTGCTCAACAACAGCAACAGAGAACCAGTGGCAAAGGAATCCGGCAGTGGAACAAGTCACCACGAACTAGTTCATTAATGCATGTATCGTCTGGAAGAAGCTACTGTATGCCAGTATACTGCTTTGATTCAATTAATTGAATAATAAAATTCTACTTAACTATTAAATCTGAAAGATAAGTAAAGAAATACAGAAATGACAGAGTAATTTACTATGCTGATGAAAGCAAAACCACCCATTCCTTTGAGCTCCTGAATTTAAATGTTGTTTTAAAAATGCACCTTTGAGTGTTTAAAGCTAAAAATAAGATATGGAAGCAGTTTGCCAAAGTTAGAAGTCATTTTTTAATAGGAGAAGAGAGCACAGCAGGGTGACAGAAGTAATATATTCTAAGATGTTGCTGCAGGCCCTGGACTGTGCATTTGCAGAGACAATGTACTACCTGGGTAATTACTGTGAGCAGCTGGATTTTTTTTTCCAACTATTTGTTCCATCACAGCTTCTTTCTGCTGAAGAATATATCGTTATTTGTATTTAAATATCCTCTTTAAGTCAAAGAGGACATTTAAATACTCTGGTAGCAATTGTTGCACTTCTGGTGACATCTCCCATGGGGAGTATTATAAGCTTCCATCTTCCTGCTTACGTAGGAAAATGGGGGATGTCTAAACATGAGATGATAGGAGACAAGCTTCTTACATTAGGCCATAAAGCAGGGAAGACTTGTCAGAAACTCTGGTAATGGGTATGTCTGGTAACAAGAGTGCTGGATAGGAGCACATACACAGTAGGCTCCCGTTTCCATTTCAGATTGTCTTTCCTTTCTTTAGCTGGCTCACTTCCAATTGCATCTGTCTTTAAGCAGAATCTTCCTGAAGGTTTGCAAGGCAACAGGGACAATTCCCAATTTTTTCATAAAGTCCAGCCAAACTCTTCTAGCCTAAATCAGAAGGCTCAGGCAATTATTTGATTGCAAAACCATCCTGAGTGCATGAATCTAATTGGCACCATCTCCAGTTCTACAAGTGATCCCCTGTAAACCACCATTACTCAGTCCTAGATGCTTTCCTTGGCAGTCAAGGTCCTTCCACACCCACTTAGAAGTGGAACAACCTTTTAGCTTGAGGCTTTGGTACTCAGCCCCATCACACAGACTTGTGGAGGTGCAAGAGTGGAACTGAGACTGTAAAGCTGCAGTTGTACTGCACTTCCTACATTCTCTCTTTTCCCACACATCCAAATCTCATTTCAAGTGCAGTCCTTAATAGTGATCTGCAAAAAAAAAAAACAACCAACCCAAAAACTTAGTACTGTAATACTAGCTATCTGCTTCTTCTGATTAGCTATAGATTTAACTCTAAGAGGTAAGCAAAGTCAACTCCCTCTCAGTCAAAGTCTAGTTTGATTTTCAAGACTGCTGTGCAGTTACTGCTACTTTATATTTTATTTCCTTCTATCTCCTGGATCATTTGAACACTGAATATTGGTTTCATGTTAGCTTATTAAAATCTGTTAAAGATATCAAGCGGCCCAAACTGAACGCTCTCAGAATAGCTAGCACAGATCACAGCATTGCCATAGAACAGAAACATGGATTGAGATGCAGCAGCATCAGTGCTGCTGGAACCTGAACGCATTCAGGTTGAACAATAGGCTAAGAGTAGTTTTCTGTATGATTTTTTGCCCCTGCTCTCTCCTGGAAAGTGATGATGAAATTTGAGAAGTACTCAGGCCCTGGTTTCAAAAACAGCAGTTTCCTAACACATCCCAGACATCAGCATAATGAACTTAGCCTATTCCCTGCCTGGTCAACTTACAACAATAAACAGAAACAGGAATCCAAGTTCAAAACCTCAGAGTTACACCTTGCTATTACTTCAAGTACGTATGAAGACAGAAGCATTTCATTATTACATTACATGTGTTCTTAAAAGCCACAAACTACTTTCATTTTAAACTGCAGAGCATAAGGAAAGTCATGTTAGAGGAATTTTACCAGCTAAAAGAACATTTAGAACAGAAGAGTTATGAAAGTTCCCAAACTTACCTAGTCACATTGTCCAGAAGTACTGCAAGGCAAAAGAATAAAAACCCCTTCTTATTTTTCTGCTCTAGACAATTGTAGATTTATCTAACATTCAGAAGATCTTCCTGCTGCTTCCCCAATTTACTCAAAAAGGCAAATGAGGGCATTCACCACCTTGGGAAAGCACTTTACCAGATTACTCATCTTTACTGGATTAGTGTCTATCATTAAGAAACATATGCGTCCTGTTTGTGATCTAGGGAAATTTCAATTATAACATACATTTCTGTATAGGTTTGTTTACTTTTTAAAATGCAGATAACTTCACCCGTAGGAAGATTAGACATGTTACACATAAAGAGGACTCCCTCCTCCAATATAACTTACAAGTGTTTTTAATGATGCCAAATAAAAACTAAAAGGTATGACAATCTCCAACATCATCAATGCTTGAGCATCACTTCACTTGTTCATGTTTCCTGCAAATATCACAAAATTGATTCCTGGCACTGTGACAAAGTTTGAGTGCAAATCCCGATTTATTTTTTCTTTAATGAAAATTAAAATTAACTTCCAACAGAAATGCTCACTATCTCCAATAAGAGGAGAGGCAAATAAGTGACTGAGTGCAGATGTGAGAACTGCCACAACTTTGGTCTCAAGATTCAGCTACATTTACCCACCTCCAGTAGCATAAACACACCATCAAGCCATATGAAACAAGCCAAATACTTTTGTGCTATTATGTACTTCTATTGTTTTCCATTTTCCTCCTTTTACTGCACATCTTACACACACTTTGTCAAAAATATACTTTTTCAGAAAAATTATGGTTCGAACAAAAAAATTACAGTTTAACTTACAGTTAAAATATCAGAATAAATAGTGGGAGTTATTTTGCATCCCTGCTGTACTATTCAGTGACTGTACTCTGAATCTGTTTTCCAGGAAGGTAACATCTCCTTCATAGCGGGATTGTGCATCATTTCTTAATGATTAAGACTCCACATTGAACTCTGTTTTATTCACAGATGTTTCTTATTGGTATCATGAGACAATCCTGCACATGCATTTCTGTTACTGCAATTTCTCCCTCTCTTTTCCCCTCTCAGTAATACTGGCTTGGCTTCCACAGCTCTGGACTGTCGGCTGTAGAGGGAACTGGGATAAGGCGGCTTTTAACAAGCAACAGATTTCTTTTTAAACCCTTTCGTACAGAATACAAATCCTTGAATGTCTTCCAGAAGCCTGAAGTGTGTTGACTTCTGTACTCAGAATAATAAACACAACTGTGCTTGTCTAAACAAAAAGTGGAAATGCAGTTCTGTTACCCATTCACAATAAAGCAGTCAAAATACTTTCACCCTGTCTACTCTATCAATATCATAACTGGCTTTCTCTGTGTGGGAGTAGTTTGGTTTTTTTTTTCCTTAAATGTAGTTCCTTGGACTAGCAGCCATGATTTCAAGTAGTTCCCATTACATTGATGGCTAATAATCAAGGTGCTCCTTAGTCTCTGCCATTGAATTGTGCAATTCCTTCAGTACAGCATTCCTCTGCGCTATGCGCAAACTGAGCGTGCCACTTTGCATTAGCAGAAGACAGTCTGGGAAAATACTGCTTGACCAGCATCGTAATTCTTTCATTAAAAAAGCCTTCAAACTCTAAAGCCTCTAGAGCTATTAAGTCCAGCTAAAAACCTAAGTGTTAAATTACACCCAATTGGAATGCATAGCAGCATCTCAAATTAAGATGCTGTGACTAAGGATAAAGTAATGCTGCCTACTCCCCCCCCCCAAAAAATTCAAAGCACAGCCATTGTCAAGTTGGGTGGTTTAAAGCAGACTCAGGTACCATAGAAAGCAAGTAAAGCCAACTCAGAGGGAGGAATTGTCCAGCTTCACCTTATTCTGCTCTTATTTTTGTGTCTAGGCAATACCGACGCTCAAGCCAATACACAGCTAAGTCTATCCACAAAAAGAAAAAACAAACAAACAATGAAACAAAAAATTAACACACACACAAAACCCCAAACAGTCAAATTGTTCAGATCACAGCCCAGCTGGGGCAACAGGAGATCAGCCAAGGACATGGATTGTGGCAGCTCCCTCTGAAGTCAGCATGAGGTCTTATTATAACCATTTCTTATCAAAGCATCAGCCAGAGGAAAAAACAAATGTGGCCAGAGGAAAGATGTGCATTCGAGGTACTGGCACAGCCTCCTTTTGTTTATGCCCACTTCTCCTGTAGCTAGGCAGACAGTATGTGTCTTTTGCTGTACATGTTAGTCTAGTTTTCTAATTGCATTTATGCTGCTTACAAGTGTGAGAACAAAATCTGCTCTTCAGCTTAAAACATTTTCCAGCCTTATTTAGTGTGAAACCTTAAGCTCTTTCCAGAATACAAGGGATATTGTGTCTATGCTTTTTATTAACAATGTAGAGAAGCATTGGAATTTTATACTACGATAGAATAAAATACAGCATGGACTGAACAACATTGCCACTTACTCTGTCATCATCAAAATGCAGTAGAGCTCACAGCACCTTTAAGATGAAGAAAAGTGCTGTTTGTAGAATGACATTTTGAATAGGAAGCAATTTTCTTCCAGAAAATCTCCCTTTTCAGTTTCATACAGGAAATCACAAGGATTTCAAATAGGGAATTAATTTGAGATTGTGTTTTGCAGTTGCTTTCCTACTTCGTGTGATCTACTGGTTTTCTCACTGCTTCCTTTAATATTGAACTACAACAAAGTAGAACACTAGAACTCTAACTTTTCAAATCACAAAATTCCTGCTAGGTTCCCATGGAGATATTTTTAGTATTTCAAAATATTAAGCTAAACATTTTAGTTATACTCCACCAGGTGAAATCTTCATTGCAGCCCTCAGCGCAATGCCACCTCACAGTAACTTGTACAACACCCTGCCGTTGGTGACGCAAGGCTAGTAAGATATAGCAAGCACCAGTCATGACTTTGGACTCTCTTGGAAGACTGCTTAACTTGGGTTTGTTGTTTAGCTTTGTTTTTATTCTCCCTGGGTCAAAACACATACTACTTACTGTATATGTTAGTCTGGCATCTACAAGTCTACCCTCGATCTAAAAAACATGTAAGTACATTTACCATTTGATGTGGTTGCTCCTTGAGCATAAGAGTAAAGCTGTGAGGTGGGGTTTCAAGCAGTCACCCTCCAAAGCTAACTGGCTTTGCTGACTATGGCAGAAGACTCCCCTGAAGGGGTCTGCAGAAGGACCTAATGCAGACCGTGGCACCAAAACAAATAAGGTTGGCTACTATAGAGTCGGGAAGACATTACCATTAGGATCTCCACCTCTGCTGCACTTTCCAAACCTTTTACTGCATAACCCAGCGGGGAAAAAAGAAAAAAAGTAAAAAGGCACCTGTGATGCAAAGCCAACATATGAAGCAGCCCCCTGAAAAGCTCCTCTACTAGCTGGTGATAAAACCCACACATCACAAGCATATTAACAGAGAAGAATGGAAGGAACTAGATTCACCTGCTTCTCTGTATATGCCATTACTCCACATTAGATTAGTGAGTAAAAATCAGAGGAAGACAATTCCTATTTATCAACAGCAAAGGTTTCCTTTCTTCCTATATGCTTCAGATCCCACCTGAAAACCTTGGTCTTCAAAGCTATCAGTTGCCTATGAGCGCTAGGAAGTACTCTGAAATACACCTGCCATTAATAACACTTGCTCAGAATCACCAGCTACAGGGCCACTGGTACTGTAATATGTTATGTACTTTAAAAATTAAAAAAAAAAAAGTAGTAACTTAGGATACACAAACTTGAAGCTACCTGGATGCCCTTCTGCTCCAGGGCTTCCAAAACACCTACATTAATGGACTACATAGGAAATAATAATAAAATGCCTTATATAGACATGAACGAAATACTGAACTCTTAAGTCAGAAACCCTGCCCATTCACTTCACTGAGAGCAGCCAAAACAATCCCCTTTGAAGAGGATGCAGCTCCAAGTTCTAGGGATAGGACCCTCTTGATCAAAGTGCTGTAGAAACAAAGCTCCAAATTAGGTCAACAGTCATAGTCAGACACATGCAAGGCCAAGTTACAGGAGGAAGCCTTTTTGAAAGAATGAAAAGTAGATGATGGGGAGTGACACGCATATTTCCAACATTGTTTTATGTAACAAGGAAAGGGGAAGATAAGATGCTGTGGGAACAGGGAACACTTGGGGAACCCCACAGAAATCTAATTTACATAAGCAGCACTTATCTCCATGTACAAGACAGTGTTGGTTATACCCACTCTCAGTTTTCACCATACCTGAATCAGTGATGTTGGGCCTTGGCACTGGAGTAGTCACAACCTCATTTTCCCTTCAGAGAAAGGACTCAAAGGCAGTATTATCTGAGATAACTGAGCAGTTTGCTGTTCATACAGCACAACATCCCAAGACTCTGGAGATCAATAAGCTGTAAGTTCTCCACTCAGCAGTATCCCTTCATATAAATCTTTCCCTCAGAGATCCTGTTGGCAGAATCTCATGTCTGGAATCAAAGAGGGCATATCTGCACAGGTGACATCAAGACAGGACTTCTGGTGTTCCACAGGTGGCCTCAGAAGTGTCGCTGTGTATTGAGCTAGACAGCACTAGATAAACTTAACTGCAGGAGAGTTTCAGCAGCTAAGTCAGAAGGCGAAGCTGCACAAATCCTGTGTAAGTGTAAATCCAGCAGTTGTGCCTTTTGCTTTCTGTCCTCCTGCCATTTCTGACTTTGGCTGACAGTGCTTCCTTTGGGAATCTAGAAAAACACATGCAATTCCCAGCAGCTCCAGCTGCGGTGATGAACTTCCTCTTGGTTAGAGGCAGACAGAACTAAATCAGTTTCCTTAAAACTAGTAAAAATCCAGATAAACTTCTCTAGAGTTCATTAGTCAATCTTTAGATGTTTCTTCACTATTCTAATGAAAATAAAAACCTACTCCATGGATTTATTCAGACTTGTGGGGACTATTCTTCACCAGTTACAAGCTAAAACTTAACAGCAGTAACAGCTGTTCGGCCAAGAGTTACAAGTTACAAACACTTTGCAAGAGCCACAGCAAGTTTAAACCTGGATAAGCTATTTACTGTTTGAAGCTGGTAATCTAATCCTTATTTCTACTCCTCCACTTCCCAAATCAAGTTTTATGTAGACTGGCAGGCAAAAATTCTACCAGCTTTCTTTATACTAAATGCTACTTTATTCCATGAGTAATTTCACAAAAATATTATTGATCCTCAATTAATATCTACAAGATCAAGCTGATTTCTTGAGCAAGAACAGTATCCAATCACTGCTCCACCCTACCTGTCCACTTCATTTTAAAAGCTAAATGTGACAAAACCTGTTGTACATGGATGACTTCAAAATATTTTGTTATTATTTCAGCCAAGAAGAATGAAACAAGCCACATATAAGAGCTTGTTTCATGTAAGCAGATATTCTGGCACAGATTTCAAGAGAATCACCTTTAAAACACTTTCTACACCAAAGTAGTAATGTTTGTTTTCCTAACCCATTATAGGCTCAAGATACAACAGAAGTAAAATTCTGTTAACCCTGAAAACCAAGGACTAACAGACCACACTAGGTGGCACTGCTACACATAGCTTATGTTTCTTTACTGTGGGTTCAAATTAAATTCAATTTTAGAACAAATCTCTAAGTTTGAGGGAGCTTTAGCAAGCAGAAAGAAAGGCTCTTTGCTCTCCTGTCATCACAGATAACTTCAAAGCAAAAAATTATCACCTAGAAACCAACTAGTAGGAGTCTGGATGATAATGCTGTTCCCTCCTTCAGAAATCACATACCTGCTCTTTAAGCCAGTCCTTCAACAGTCACACACACAATTAAAATCAAACATTGCCTTTGCAACACAGGCAGGAGCCCAGTCAGACTTCAGCAAGATTCAGAACTTGACCTGGAAGAGCTGGATACTACCAAAGAGTACAAGTGGCAGAAGGATGACAGTATTTCATAAGCCAACAGGGTTAGAGAGATAGACAATGACAGAGTTACATTTATATGATACTAATTAATTAATTTAGATGTCTTCTTTCAGCATTATTCAAAGATTATTGCTGCATTAACGGTGCTCTACAGTTTGTATTTAGACATGCATTACCCTTTTACCTTTTGTTTACTGTTACGACTTAATAGGACACTTAATAGTTACTAAGAAATAGCACAAAAGAGCTGGTAAAATGGATAGTTACAGGCATACAAGTGTTGTTCATATTAATTCATAGCCCTTTGCATTGCACAGCAGGATACTTACTGTTAAATGGCTGTAATTTCACTTGGTTTTTAAATCCAATTCCTTCATAGTAGCAGCTGGAATCACCTGAAAGCTTGTTGGCATTGCAACCCCAGGTGTGGGTGTGGGCCACACGGCCAGTGGGCCACCCATTTAACTGAATCAACTCAACCTTCAAGTTTTCTCTTTTACAGCTAAATAAAAGCAGGAATTCCAACAACCTTTTGTTCTTAGGAAAATCAGAAGAGTGGAAGAGTCTGGCTGCACCACCTGCTCGACAAAAACTTACAGGTCCAGAACTCAAACACTATATTTTATTATTTCATCTTCCCCAGTTCTTCTTGGGTAAAAAGGAAGACAGTGGTACTAAAATTATCACAGCTGAAACTGGCACCGCTTTCTTTTCAAACACATCAAGTCTTGACACTAAAGATTGTTTAAATTAGTGACATGTCATAACTTTCCACTAGAGTGAGTTTTCAACACTGAATAAGTTTCACCAAAGATAAAAACACCTGAAACAGTTTCCTCAACAGAATAAAGAAAAAAAAAAAAAACAAAAAAGTTATCATGTCTTTTAGTCAACAGCTCAGTGTCCTCACACTGGACTGAAGAAACCATGTTCATATTTTCTTCTGCTTTATAATACCAGAACAAAGCAGTGACAAATCTTCTATCACATATTTAAGCAAAAGCTGAGGTTCTAGAAATTATGAAGTCTAACTGTTACTGCAAAATAACTACCAAGACACACATGCCATTACAGAAAATTCACAGAAATAAAAAAAACATACAGGTAAAAAGGAGAAGCAGGAGTCCTGGTCTACATAATTTTATTTTTGTGATGCACCTGGCAAGAGCACCACTTATTCCTCTGCTTCCATTCCTACATGGTTGAGGATGCTCACTCCTCAAAGTCCTACTTAATCTCAGGGACATCAGGGTAAAAAAAGCTCATGCTGCTCAAAAAACCACTGTCATACTGTATGCTGTGCTAACTGAGAATGTACCACAAGCTATGCTAAAGCTTCATTAACTCATTCTTGGAGATCACTGTGTGAAAAGAAAATAAAGTCATCACCACTTTGCCACACCCACTCACATTTCAAATATGAGGATGTACCATCTAAGAAAGCCACCTGGAACATAAGCAGAAAGGATTTCTGGCAATCCTGCAAGCTAACATTTGTTGATGTTCTTCAGAAGCTGAGAGAGTCAGCAGGCTTTCGCTTAGATAATTTTTAAATATAGATCCACTTAGGAAAACTTACTCTGTATTGTGGTACAATGAAAAGGAGCCAAGTTCTGTTCCTGCCTTCCACTTTAAAAAAGTGTCTTGGTGTTTCACTATATGCATAAAGGCTTGATAGAGTTGGCTGTAGTTATCACTACTAAACTTGATTTGCAGCCAGTGGGTTCAAATGCAACAATTCAAGAGTTCACAGTGATTGAAGGGGAGCAGAGCTGTAAGGATTTGTTCAAAAGCAGGACAGACTGATTTTTAGACAGAAGCATCAGTTTACCCTGCAGAAGTACAAAGTTGCTCAAAATAGAATTTATTATGGCTAAATTCATATTTCGTTCTAAGTTTCACAATTCTTGCATCCATTGCCAAAGAAAGTACTGAAGCAGAAGAATTAGCAAGTCAAGGTCTTCTCATACCCCTACAGAAGGTTGAGTATGTTTAGTCCTATTTACATGCCTTTAGAAAGTTATACTCCTATCTTACTGAGCATCACAGAACTCAAAGTCACTTTCCCCCATCCCCCAAAAGATCCTACAAATATTCCTGTAACTTCATGTTGGAAACTCAAAAACATTTTGTAGGATTCTCACTCTTCTGTGATAAAAATCAACATTCCTTTAGAATCTCCTCCCAGGTCTTCCCTAATTACAAGTGTTTTACACTGTAGTAGAACCACCTTGCTAGAGGAAATGAATAGACTTTTAATATCAAATAATCACAAAATTTTTTTTTCTTAAAGCTATTTTTTCAGCATAATCAAAAAGTCTGTCTCAGTGTGGGAGAATATACTTATTTTCTTTCAGACTAGTGTCTTAACCATCTTTTCCCCAGAAAAAAGAAAACACTTAGTCTGAAATTCCGTGAGAACTACATAGAACTTTCATTCTTTGCTTGATTCAAAACAAGAAAAAAAAAAAAGTAGAACAAGAGCTGTGATCTTGGCAATGAAAACATCTTCACTGTACTAAAAAAAAATCCCTGAAAGACAGTTTTTAGCTGTCCCTTCTTCAGAGAAGTGTTAGCAGACATTGCTACACTAAAATCTGATTTGTGGGATTGCTGTTACCTTTAAACCAAGTTTGACTCAAATTTCAATATCAGAACAGGAAGCAACAAACTGAAAGCAGACATTCCTGCTCCAGTCAGCTTTTAATATTCCTTAGCTTTGGTTTCATGTCAAGTGTGTGACTTGCATTTATCCAAGAAAGGGGAGAAAAAAAATTTGGCGTCTTATGGAAAACTGCAAAATGGAAATGTTAAAGTGTATAAAACAGCCCATTGGCAGGTCCTCCTGACAGCAAGTCAAACTATTCCAACAGATTGCATCTTTCTTGGAAGGCCAGAGAGTATCAGGCAGTCCTAAATTATTGAACACACGCTACCATGTGACTTCAATTAAGAGAAAAACAGTACTGCTATTACCTTTATGAACCTGCAGACTAGCACTGTAAGAAAGTATTTGCATATTGAGGCCTCTGACCCTGTGAGGGTGCCCAAAAGCACAGAATTAGACTCTGATAGTATCCAACTGAATTCTGTAAGACTAGGGTGGGAATCATGCTCATTTCAGAGCAGGGAAATGGCTTTATACCCCATGATGCCACATGATTTGAGTGCCCTGTCTCTATGCAGATGTACTAAGTTTTTTATTGTTAATATGGAGGAGAGGAGAGAAAACAAACATGCATATGCTCATCCAGTCTAAGGGTAAATAGCCTTGGAGCCAGGCTGCTTAGAGGTAAGGATAAAACATGAGTTGGATTGATCAGTTCAGAACAGGAGCTTTATCCTCAGCCTGTCTCTACTCAACCATCAGATGATCGGCAAACTCTTCCCAGGACAGACACCTGGCGTGTGCTAGGAATGACAGTGCAGGAATTTGAACCAGGGGAGTTGCCTAAGCAGACAACATACAATCAGTCCCAGTTCTGTCCTGAAGGATCTTTAATACAGATAAGAAATGAAACAAGTTCAGCAGGAGAGAATAAAAACCTGACACAAGTTACCAGGCAAGGCTGCCAGCAGAACTGCTAGCAGAGACTTAAGGACAGCCAGATTCAATGGAGGGGGGAAAATAAGCAGTGGAAGATCTCTCATTCAGCTGAGAAGCCTTCTCTTTCAAAAACCACAAGAAAATTATTTGTTCCCACAAAATAATTTGAATTTTGAGAAGTCAGTATTTTCCCTTATGTATTTTATGTAAAGCAGTCATTTTAGGTAAAGCCATTAGGAAAATGCCCCAGAAAAGCTCATATTAGTGTTCCCCTGCAAGTTCAACATCTGAAAGGCAACACTGCCTTCTGCAAGATTTTAAAAGAAACAGGCTCCTGCACTTCTTCACATTATATAGAGTCCTTTATAAAAACTGTTTTATATGACTTTACCTACTGGATGAACCTATAAGGCTGGTTTCCTCATGTTTCTGAAAAGCCAGACAAGATTGCCTTCCTTTTGCTTTTTCTTAAATGAAAACTTTGATTCTCATGTAATCCTGTCTTTCCATAAGACAAGAAAGGAGAGACTGGGGGGGAAGACTGGACACAAATAACTCAGATGACAAAAAAGAAAAACAAATTAGAGTGTTTGCTGTCCTCAAGCAGATTAACACAACAAAACATGGAAACTTGTTTATACTAAAACTGAATTTGTTTATGAAATAAGAGCTTGTGTTCCAATATCTACTGATACATGCAAATATCCCATTCAACAGTAAAGCTACTGCAGCACTTCAGTACAGGGTTTAACACTGGAATTGCTTTTCAGCTGGCTGTACTACTGGTTATGGGCTTGTGAAATGAGGCCTTCAAAGCACATTATTTTGAAGGAAAAAAAATTACAAAAAACCCAAAACACCACATCACTACTTATTCTGAATATGCAGAAAACAGTGCACATCTAGGAAGTTCACAAAGTAACAATTCTGCTTTTGGAAAGGTGGAGAGTGTTGTTCCCTCAGATTCTAAAAGGTACTTAAAATCTTTACACTTAGCCATTAGGAGAAAGCAAAAAAGTTATATTCCAAAGAGACAAGTTTTTATTTTTTTCCACTATGGGTTTAATTAATCAGTATTAACAGATACTCCTCCACTGCAGCAGACAGGGCTGCTCTCACCACAGGCGGGGGTCTTTAAGCACAATGTCTAAGCTCAAAGTTTCCTACCACAGGTTGGTAAACACAGGTTTCCCAGCAAAGATAAACAACTCAGCACAAGGCAGTTCAGCTCTCATACAGCCACACCTTGCACCTGGCAGAGCTGCAGGCACTATCAAAGCAGTCAAAAAAAGCCACACCAGAAAGCCTGCTTCTCACCTGTCAGGCTGGTTTTAGGTGCATGTGAAGGAGTAGGGCAAGGGAATGACTCTCCAGGCTTTTCAATGAGTTCAGTCAGTCAATAGGTTTTCAACACAAGGAATTCAACATTTTAAGAGTTGTTTCATTATGCTATGCCTTAATTTGCAGCATATATTTTTGAATTCCCCATTTGGGCAAAGCTACAATAAGTTTGGAATGCCTAATTAGTCACAAACATAAGCCAGAATGAGGTTGCAACAGCTAGTCAGGCAGAAAATTTTAAAGACAGGCCTAATCTGAAAGCTGATGCTGCTATCACTTAGAGTACAGACCAAAAAGAAGCTTAATAAGTCTAACATCCAAAGGTTTGCATAAAAAAAAAAAAAAAAGAGCTTGCTGTAGTTCCTGGTTGGATGTCAGGAGAAACGAGAAGATGCACATCCCTGCAGCCCCCTCGTTCCTCACAACGCACCCACTAGATCTGGCTCCAATTCCACCCTCCTGAGGAATTCAGCCAGCACTGCCAATCAGCTGTAGCCATCTATAAACTATAATGAATATTTTGGAACAACTGCCAACAGGTTTATTGACAGTTGATTACTTTAAACTTTTGTTTTGATGCAAGTAAAAGCTTTAATCCCATTTGCCAAACATGAAAGGTTAAGGCAGATGAGAAGGCCTTAACAGCACAGGAAGAAGTTTTTTATATCTTCTACAAATGACTGCCAAAACTTGCAGGGGATTAAAAAGCTTAAATATAATCTTGTTAGGATTGAAAAAAAAAAACAAAAAACAACCACCAAAAAAACCAAACAAAAACTCCAGAACATACAATCTCAAAGGGAACACAATTTTAGGATCACAAGCTAAGCACTCTGAAGTCAAACTGTCCAAGTTAACACAGCATCAAGTCACCTTCTGTGTCCTTATAGGAACTACCACAATAAAGTTTAATGTATTATTAGATCCCATATTTGGATTACAAAATAAAGTATCAGAAAGCCTTTTCTCTCCTGAGAGGAAACTGCAGAAGTAAGGATATTACAGGAACGGCTGAAAGCCCCAGCATGGTTTATATACACAAGTGGATGAAACATAGTGCAGCACTGGCTCACAATATATAACAGATTCCATATGTGTGCAACATTGGAGTGTTTGGAAAAAGTGAATCATCTTGTACAGAATGTGATGAGCAGTTTATGGCATTTAAAATGCACGTGAATTCAGAATTTCACAATAGCCCTTCACTCATAGCTAGACTTATTTATGGGAAAAAATATTTTCTTTAAAGCTTTTTTTTTTTGCCCCAACCCTTTTTATAAGTATTGTACTTTTGTCTTACTGAGGTAACTGAAGTAATTTTTGTTCTCAGGTGTAACCACTGATTTGCAAGCACACCTTGCTTTAGGCTGAAGAAGTTAAACTGACACTGTACAGTATCTTGTGGCTTGCAAAAAAGAGTAAGAGCTCTTGCTTTGCATGTTTTGATTAAGTTGGTGCCCAAAGCAAGCAGTAAGTGCAGCTGACTCCAAAGGTGAAGCTAATTTTTAAAGTGCTGAGAGCAGTTCTAGCAAGTAGAAGCTCCTTGGAGAAAATCAATGTTGTATACCTCAGTGGACTCACTATCTCCTCTCTCATATCTGCAGGTTCTTTTTCACCCCTTGTTTTCCCTGAGGCTGCTGCCAGGGCCAGCTCAGCACCTGGTTGAGCAAGGCAGGGAGATGCTTGGGCAGTCCACAGAGCCAGTCTCAGGGTGCACATCTGGGCTGCCTCTGCAGCGGTGATCGGCACTTTGCTCCGCTGTAACCAGTGGGACAAGCGGTCAGCAAGTAATTTATGCAAACCTGAGAGGAAAGGAAGTTAAGCAAACGTTCCAGGTTAAACACAAGAGGAACTAAATACATATTATTGCAAATAAATTAGGATAGCTATAGATTATTATTGGGACTATACTGATAAATTGGGGCAATAAGTTACTGTGGTGGCAGCAAGTTTATGCATCATTAATGAAGGAATAATGAGAAAAGATAAACATCTGTGTTTGATTATAATTTAGAAGACTATGAAATAGGCTCCCAATGAAAGAATAATCTGCTCAATATGGTTCATTCAGAAGACTTCAGTAACATAAAAGGCCCAAAGTTCTCAGACTCCAGATCTTTTTGAACTTCAGGACTGTCTTCCCAATACATTGACTGGAATGAATTCTGCTCTTCTCATGTAAGGGAAATAGCCTGTCTCAAAAGACAGGTAGAACATGTAAGGAAGGAGAATATAAAAAGAAGAAACTTAATGCTGTTCTAGGATTTCATATTTGTGCCCTTCTGGGACTTAAATAGAAAGCTGCTCTTACTGGTTTGAGTCAAACCTGTTCATAGAGAAGGCATAATACCAGTTACATTTAGTTCTAATTAGATCATTGAAAAAATTATATCAGCAGGTTTTCTTTATTGAATGGGCAGCACTTGCTTCAAATCAAATCAACAGAACTTGATTAGAAGTTGGTCATGTGGCTAACAAAACAGGACCTGCGGGTGAAGAGGGAGAGGAACTGATCCCCTTTGGGATGATGATGGAAGGTACCTCTGTGACAGCAGCCTCTCAGGCAGAACAGGTACTGCAGCATTAGACATGTATGCCCAAGAACAGCTGTAAGCAACTCTGACCAGGGACCCACTGGGAAGAACTGGCACACAAAAATCCAGTCTCCATTTAATTTATGCTGTGTTCAAACCAGACAAAGCTTATTAAAAGAGAACAGAGAAAGGCACCTAGAAATAGAAGTTTGTGAACCGAGAGCCAACGCAACATTTTCTTAAGATGTGGTAAAAAGCTCCCCAGGAGCTTCTGTAACACCATCCTGAACTGAATGAAGAAACCTAAGACAAATAACATCAATGGGTGAGACTGATGGGAAAACTCAGATGAGAACACACTGGATTACTCATCCCAATAGACTTCACATTCTTTCAGGAACAATTCAGAAATCCCATACAGCTTTTGAACTCAAGCAATTTTGATGCTGATGACAGAATGTTGCTGCATCCCTCCAAACCCACAAACATTTGCACCTACTAAGTGTTGTTACGTACGTATTTTCACAACAACTAATGTCTGGTTTGATCTACTAACTACAGTAGCTTCCACATACATAAGAGGCTGCTAAGGACAAGACCTTTACCTTCCAAGACCTACCTTGTGCAAAGCAGAACTGCACTGAGACTACAGCAATCCTAACAAGACATGGGACAGTAAGGAAACAAGCTGATTTGTCCTGTTTGTGAACAGGAAAAAAACCAGAGGGATTAAGAAAATATGGGAAGAGCTTCTACCTTTCAACTAAATAGAAGGATAAGAAAAAGAATATTCCTTCCCTTCCTTTCAGCTACCACCTAATCCTGGAAAAAGCAGGATTTCAGGGACCACAGCCTTAAAGAAGTTACAGAGAGACTATTTCCTGTCTATTTTCCTCTTTTAAAGGGGAATTTTCCCAAGTACAATATTTTTGAGGATTGTCTGTCACCATCCTTCCAAATACCTGATACTTCTTAATGATGCCATGGACTCTGGACATGTTTAGACACTGTTCTCTACTGCTTCAAGCCAAACAAAGCTCTCCAGAAATTAATAGTATATGACATGCATTTGTCCAAGGTGTAGCTTTCTCCACCCTCTCATTCATATGAAAGTGTGAATTTATTTATGTATGTCTAACTGTTCTAGGGGAAAAGAGATTATGTTTTAAATATCTTAATTGTGTTGTTAATTGCATTCTTTCAGGGGGAAAGCTGGGGTACTTTCCCCAACAATTAAAACCCACTGTTTTTTCATACCATACTGCATCACCAATGTTGAGAGAAAATGGTACATGCCAAGCTTCCCACTTGACTTAGGCAAGTTACCTGATGAGTGGAATAGTAAAACAACAAATGGCAAAGCTATCACTAAACTGAAGATGACTGCCTTCTTCGATGAAAAAGCTTGAGTCTGGCTCTTTCATCACTTGTTTGGAAAGCATCCATCATGTTTGGGATGATCTTTTTCCTAATCAGAGAAAAAGAAATGTCTACTTCTGAACCTAAAAGCAAGTACACATCACACAAGCTTCATATCTAATAGAACATTACCATCACATCCCTGCCTTCACCATAGGAGACAAAGAGAGAGAGAGAAAAAAAACCCAGCACATTTACTTACGTTACCAAAATTCCTCTGATCAACTCAGGCTACAGACACAGAAATTCTCTTCCTCTCCCACCTCAGCTTGCAACTCACCTGTATGTGCCTTGATAGATTTATACTCTGCAGGTAGGGTACCCTGATAGCATAGCAACAGCACCTGCTCCAATTTCACACACCAAGTACTCAATACCCCAGGTCCACAGCTGACTTAAATAGCCCCTCTGGTAAGCTGTCATGATTATCATTTGCTGTACCCCAATTAACTGCTTCAGTTACCCTAGACACAGATACATAAGTTACAGCTCCATCTCTAAGCTACAGAAGATTTACCTTTTCAGACAATACTGATAAAAGATCTAGAAATTCCTACTTTTGTTGCGGAGCCACTTGTTGAAAAAAAAAAAAAAAGGGAAAAAAGAATCAGAAAGATAGATATTGCCTCAGCTCAACAAAACTAATATTACCAAAAACCCAAAGTAGCTAAATAGTACTCTAGATTGGACAAAGGTGTTTTATCACAGCCCTAATTTTTTGAAACTGTTACAATTAACACTTCTAGCTCTTTCACAAAACACCACTTAAAAAGTCTTCACCTATTTCCAAGGAGATGATAAAAGCTTATCCAGACCTTGATGATAAGATTCAATTTAAATTCACAAAGAAAGGGAAATACATGATGATATTCCTGAATAGCAGTGGAGACTGGTAAATGAGTTTATGGTTACATGCACCCACAGTTTGTACATCAACACTACTGAAAAGTATTCTTTTAAACTAGAAAGAGAAGCCATTAGGAAAAAATGGAGAATAAGACTTGAAGAAAAGCCAAGGATCTGCTATGGACATGGAGATGGTCTACAAGTGACAGAAAATCTGGAATCAAAGGATGACCCAATACTGATTACCTACAGTGTGTCTGCTCAAAGCGGCCAAAGGTTTTGACAAAGGTTAGTAACTTGTAGGTTCACCGTGAAGATGCAGATTCACAGACAACACCGACTGGCAGAGGTATAAAGTGGTCATTACTATGTAGAGTTTCCAAGCAAAACATTTTTATTTTTCTTAAGAGGGAAACTAGAAGGAAGAGAATAGTTAAGTAACAGTTAAAAGACTTTAAAAGAAAAAAAAACAACTCTATTTGAATTAAGTGCCTGTCTCTCAATCAGATATACAGTTTGCTGCTCCTAGAAAAATCTGCTGCTGGGTCAGGAGACAGTTAAAAACCCAAGCTCATCCCTTTTTAAGGTCATTTGTTTTTTTTCAAACTGAAAGACTCCACACAATCACTTGACTCCAGATTTTGTTACCTAGTAAGAGCTCTTAGAAAGAAGAAATGTAGAGCTACAAGGCACAGGAAACATCTGGAATGAGGACACTTGAAAAGAATGAGTCTCTAGCTCACTGAAAGATGAGTAAGACAGTACAGAATAAAAGTAAAGAAATTAGTGAATTACATAGTTAATGTATTTCAGAAACATTTTTTGCATTATGAGTACTGAATATTCACTTTAGAAATGGTGACAAAGAGCTGGAAAAAGTAACACCTTACAGCAGTGCACAGCTGGCTGTCACAAAACGTCACTGATGTTTATTGCTTCACTGGACACAGGAATGTCTGAGATGATTCTATTAATAGCAATATCCACAGGTCTAAAATAAGCATTACAAAATAGCCAGAGCTTTGAAAGTGATGTAACCTCTTCAGCTTTGGAATGGGAAGAACTTTGGCCTTTTGAAGGTTAAATAAACTGTCACAGTAGTAACCGTAGTATTACTAGTAGTACATTAATAGCATTGCTAAAACCAAGCATTTTACCATATGATACCTACATATTTGAAATGTTTATATTTATTGCACTATTAAAGACCAGATTGAATACCAGTACAGTCTGATTTTCCAGCAGTACTTTTCCTTTCAATCTGTGTATGCAGACCAGCCTTATCTCCTCGAATGAGATCACTGAGGAGATGGATAATGTGAGATGTCTAAAACATTCTCTGTGTTCACTTCTCTAGTACAAGGGCAGAAAGTGGAAATTACTGGGGGAAAAAAAAAAAGAAACTATTCCACGTCACACTTTATTATTTATTCCTTGTATTGTATAATCTCTTCCAACTTCTGTTCAACAATGCCGTCTGTCTGACAGCAGTTGGCAGGCGCAACAGCAGGCTGGGCAGTACGCAGTCTTGCTATGTAGACAGAAACTCTGCTCTGTGATGGGATCTTGGTGCACTTCTCTCCTTGTATCCCTCCAGCATGAAGAAGGGAAAAATCTATGAATATAGTAGATGCACCAGATAAATAATTAAAGACCTTCTTGAACAGACCTCTTGGTGGACAAGGGTTACCATGCAAGTGCACTGCAAGCAATTAAAAACTTAACATAAACTTGTGCGCATTTCTTCACAAAAGGCATTTTTACTTTTATACTGATCTAAAGTTTTTACAAGCCCTACTGCGAGTGGCTAGAGATCTTGTCTATGCATCCAGTGACTTCATACTTTGTAGATCATTAATGTACTGAAATGTGTTTGTTAAGCAGTAAATTTCCTCAGAGAGGGATTACTGTTACCAACCAAAGGCTGACTACGAGAGACCCTAAAGAAGTTCAGCACCCTTCCTGGGAATTTAAACTAAACACATAGTACATTGCAGACTGTTCCACTGTTTGCTCTTCAGACAAAATGTCAGATGGATAGTTCTCAGTCAAAAATGATGGAGATATAGGAAGCAAAACTACTGAATGATATTTAGGACTATGCTCTTGGTAAACAAAAGTTTATTAGAGCATAGAGGAAAAGATTTGTCAATGTTTGCCAACAAAAGCAGCCAGTACTTTTCCCACTGCACTTTTTCACATTGAATGTTGCAAGATTGAATGAGTAAAGACAGTTCTACACCAAATCATCATTAAAGGTCTTTCTGTTTATGTAAATTTATCACTAGAACATACTGGAAACATAACATACAGTTTATATTAGCTTAGTTGATATTATTATACAATTCCTATTCGTTTATATTATTTATATATCCCATGACATCAGGTCTATTCCAGTATACTATCACACCTATATGCTTAGCTCCCCCTTGCTTTGTGCTGTGTTTAAACAAATCAGTTTGCTCTTCTTTCAAAATCCAAAACCCTCTTAGATTAGGGTTGACACTTTCATTTACTGAATTATGTATATTGCCAATCATACTGGCATAGGGACAAAATAAGAGCAATTAAAATCTGTAAACTTTACTAAAACTGAAATATTCTCTCACCCTGATGCAGTGATAGCTTCAGTAAAAAAAAGACCACGCCAAACAACTCGTGTGACTTTCTTTTACTGCGTTCATGCTAACATATGGCTCTGTGCCACAGTGAACAATTTCCAAATGTGTACTATTACATACATAAAGAAACACAGAGCTTTAAAGGATGGACTTGTAACTGGAAGCAAGATAATCTTGTTGCCCTTGTGCTATTGAGGGACATAGTTTCTTCATTCCTCAGATAAACTGTAGGTTATACAAAAATCCAAATTATTGCATGTCCTGACTGAAAGATTTTATATTGGATACTCTTCTCTTCACATGTATGTATCTTGCAGGCTCACAGATCTTTAGTCCTAGAGTAATCTGCGCACATGTGAATGCATTCAAGTAGAAATAGTAGGGAACGGTTAGACACGTACTATTCACATTTTATGAATAGCTGTCATTTTTAGCATTTTCAGCTTCCTGATATGTATATAATCACTCACTTATCTGTGTCTAAAACCTGGCTAAACAGGGAACTAATGTCATAAATACAGTCTTTGATTATTAAAAAAGTCATTGCTAAGAAACTTGTTGGCGGGCTCAATACCTGATGTGGCACAGGAAAGCACCACGCACCTCTCCCTTGCAGGTGGTGCAGTGCTACTCACCGGCGCAGCTGCGGTGGCACCAGGCTCTCATCTGGCTTTCTGCTTTTTCTCTCCCTGCTGCTTCCATTCTGCACTGTGCAGGAAATTTTGCACGTCCTACAAAAAGAGTATTTATTTAGGCTGGTGAAAAGGAGGCTAAGAGGAATTCTAATAACTGCCTACAACTATTTGAAAGGGATCTGTGAAGACATAAGAGCCAAACTCTCCCACATAGTGCTAAACAATATAGCAAGAGTGATGACCACAAATTGCAGCTCTGAGGGTGCAGATTGGACATTACGAAAACCTTTTTTTTTTTTTTTTGCCAGGAGGGTAGTGCAGCGCTAAGACAAGCTGTCAGGCAGGTGGTGGGATTTCTGTCCTTGGAGGATTTAAATACTTAGCTTGGCAATCTTCTCACAGTCTTCCTACCAACATTTTTCTAACTTTATCGTTCTTCAGATGCAAGTGAATCTCAGAGCACCGTGAAAGTAATGCAAAAGTACTACAACAAGAAGCATATCAGATCTATGTAAATAATCATAACCACTGTTCTTGAAAGGTTCATAGAATTCTTTGTACATGGGCTGATTATGCTTTGTAATAAGTCTGGGTGGCAGGTAAATATAATGTCTGTTTCATAGGTAAGAAGCGAAGTCACCAGCTAAGCATTACGAGAAGAGTAAAGCAAGCGAAGGCTCTGCAGTCTTAAACTTGTGTCCTAGCCAACAGAATAATTTACCACAGAAGAGAAGCAATCTCCAAACCCCTCTGCAGTGTTCAATGAGCTCCCCAAAAGGGGGGTTGGTTGCCCGCCCCATGTCAAAATATAACAATAATTATAATAATCTTCATCATCGTCTGATTTTGGAGCCAGCCTAGGCACTGCAGCCACACACAGCTCGTTCAGTCCAAGCAGCCCACATGCAGCCAGCAAGACGTATGTTTCCTTAAAACTTCCAGGAATGCAAGGCAATGCTAGACAAGTCTAGACTGATCGCAGGAGCAATGCAAAAAGCAAAGAAGTGGATCCAACTGTGCAGTGAATGACATTTGCCTGGCAAGGGAACAGTTACAAGTGTTCAAGTCTTGGAACCAGGCGGGAGGGAGAAAGAAACAATGTCCCCAGAAATGCACTTGGTTCCCGAGAAGAATTCACCTCCCATCAGTGTGGAAATTCAGCTTAGCTAAGTTTGCTCTCCTCTTTGTTAGACAAATACATCTCCCTCTTTCTTAACTCAAGTATGTGCAGATCAGGTTGAAAAGCCAAGTCCTGAACACAACTACTGCACAAGTCACGCAAATCAATCTCACTCGGACCTTTCCGCTTCTACTCAAAACACAAGATTATGCCCTTAACTGTTGCTCTCCTATTTGGTAGGCACATACCTGACACCCCTTCAGTTATCTAAAACTGAAGTTATCAGTTATCCCGTACTCTGCCTCATCTCATCTCCTGAACATCCTAATGACACCCTCTCTTCAAAATAAGAATTAAGCTTTAGTAATTTCTACTTAAAATTTATAATGCTTCTCCTGCCTTCAACAAAGTCCTGCTCCTTGATCTAAATCCTGACAGTGTCCAGTTTACTCCCAATGGTGCTGTTCAAATTTGCCCAACTAATTCATTACCTACAAAGAAGGGCAGATGCCAGTCCTGGACAACTGACCAGCCTCGTGGAGCACACTTCGATTTCCTTTTGACGGACACATATGTGTTTCCTTCCTGTGGAAACAGGGAGTGGGTCAGTGGGAAAGGGAGGAGGTCTGTACGCACCCAAGTCAGCAGGCCCAGTACAGACAGCCCTACCTCTCTAATTAGTACTTTCCTTCTCAGCTTCAAATCTTCTTCTACTCCTTAACTGTCTTTTTGTTTGAACTAATCAGTATCTCTTTTTTCATTCCCTTGATTTTTACAGTCCATTGCACTGCTGCAATATTTACTTCCTTCCCAAAGCTTACTTAAAATTAGAATACATATACACCTGCCTTGTGGAATTATTAATACTTCATGAAAACATCTTAGTATTGGCAAGTACCTACATTCAGAGACTGTTTGTCAGGTCACAATATATTTTATGATTGGCTTAAAAAATGTCAGGTTTCAAAAAATGAATTTTAGGCTTCCTATAGATGACAAATATATTTTCTTTCTTTTTAAAAAATAGGAGAGTAAAAGGCTTTCTCATATTTCTATGACTGTTTTTGAAAAAACACTAAATGCCTGGAGACTCCTAATAATGTTGCAAGAGTCACAACACACTTGTTGTTTCCTGATACCCTTATGAACTGTTTATGTAGGAGTTAAAAAGTAAAATTTGTAAGACTTGTTAATACTTCTAATTTTGGGGTTTTTTATTAAATTGCCTGTAATTCACTAAAAAATTAGCTCTTATTAATGATAGGGCTATGCCGTGCCCATGTAGTATTAACACTTGCAATCACTGTGAAAACAGTTTCCACTTTAAGAGTACACAGGTCCAGATCCTGTCTGCGGCAACATCCACTCAATTCAATGAAACTAAAAAATTCATATCTGCAGGCAGACTCTGGTAGATTGCCACGTGTGTGTCTCATGCAGCACCCCAGTTCTCCCACAAAGAGTTAAATGTCTATTCCTCTGACTTCAGCAAGTACTAAAATCTGTAGAGGCTGAGTTTTCTCAGTTTTCTGTAATGCTTTTCCTGTGAGATTTAGTTAAGCGATCACTAAAATATTTAAACTTACGTAAGAATTCAGTACAAATAACAATTTTGTGTTCTTCTAATAGACAGCCGTCAAAAAAGCTAACACTTACATGTATGGAGACACATCATAGTAATAAAGAGAGATGATGAATTTCCAAATGGTGTATAGAATAAGAGCCTTTGTAGTGGGTGCTAGTCCTCAGAAAATACCCTAATCCAAGAATTCTTCTCAGATGTCCCAGTTCCTGGGCTTGAATTTCTATGTGTGCACGCCTGGCAGGGTACATGTGTACGTGTGCACAAATTTAGATGGAGAGAAGAGTATCTGCACGGCAGGGTGAGAAAGCTGCAGGAATGCTGTGGTTTTCTCCACAGGAAGGGCAGCAGAACCATCTTATAGATGGGTCAGAGTCTAGAGCTCTTTACCCACATGTGTGTTCTGCAGAACAGATTCGTACAGGAAGATAGCGTACTCACTGCCGGAGCTGTTTGCCACTCGCCTTTGGCTGCAAATGGGTAAGTCTGCTTGTGTGTTTGGACACTGGTAAGAAATAAAAATGCTAGGTAGCTAATACTTTACAGACCAGATGAAAATGTGATTTATTCATTCCTTACCTTCTAAATACTTCACATTATTTGAAATAAGCTGGCAGTGAGCAGTTCTCTTGGCGAAGCAAACAGACATATTTTCTAATTACCTCTCAATGATTTGTGAGTGATTAAAAATTTCTGCTTTTTTGGATGACAAGTGACAAAATATGTTATTCCGCTATGCAGTACAAGTGGTTACTTTTCAAAATAGTGTTTCCTTGTAGGGCACTTTGACCTTGTTTTGGATTTTGTTTGTACAATGAAATCCTAGTCCTGCCATTTTAACCACACACTCCTGCAGATTTCAAACAACGGTAAGTTTTCTGTGGCCAAGCCCTTATTACCCCTCTTTAACAACAAGATTTAGTTTCCCGTGTTCATATCTCTAGCAGAGTGACTGGTTCAAAGTTATTTTCTTATGTGTTTGATTTGTAAAGCTATATGTTTAGAGGGTTGGGTTGCTATTGCAATTGTTTTTGCAGGATGGTAAGCAACGTACAGGTTTATTTGTAATGTATTAAGTCCTTGACATACTGTACTGTACTTTAGAGGCTCCACAATTTCTTTTTTTGTTGCAGCTTGCCTTTAGTCCTTGCCAATTTATTTCCTTTCTTTTTCCAAACAAAGCTAGGGTTGTCAAATCCTAACATTAAAGAATTTTAATAGCTAGATCCAGTTACGGAGCTGATTTTTAATTTACCATCATCCATACAACTTTTGACTAAATAGAAGAGCTCTGTAGATGGGCTAAAGAGACCTGACCCGCTAGCCAACAGCATCAAAATACCCTCCTGACTTAAAGGCTCTCAGGCTTACTGCTTTTGCTATCATCATCCATAACCATTTTCCAAAATACTGCTTTTAAGAAGTTCTCATAATGAGATCAGCGCACTGGCCAACAGCTTTGTCTGATCCAGTAATAACATTTCCAGGGGCAGCACTAGAGTTTGTCTTGGCTAGTTTTTGCCAGAAATTTTTATTGGTTTTCTTAAAGTAATTACAACAGAAAAAGCATTTTCCAAGAGAACACACAAGAGTGGGGAAGACACAAAGAGTGGGAAAGAAAGGAAGGATAAGCGCCTCCTTTTCATTTATTGTCATCTCCACAGATTTGCAGGTCCTGCAGATCAGCATGGTAATAAAAAATTTGAATTAATATATCCTATAGATGCTTGCTGTATAAACCATGGAACACAGCTCCCTGACATATTGTGCTGTTTATGCCCAAGTTTTTCACTTGTTCCAGCAAAGCCTTACTGCAGCTAACTGAAGGCTTTCAGTTTCAGGAATATTTTTTGACTCATGCATCTCTGGGTTTGGAGGATGACAGCAGGGTAAGAGGCAGTGGATAAATATGCTAACTGAGATGGAAGCAGGGAATGACAAAAAGGAGATCTCTTCAGATCCCTCAAGATTTCTTAAGTTTGTCAGAACTTCCAACCTCCTTGTTCTAGGCTCAGCAAGCCTAAACAAGGCCTTCAGTTCTGAAAGAGTTAAGGCTTGCTGGGAAGCTGCCGCTCTTACCTAATCTCATCTGTTCCTTTGAGGGGAAGGAGGAAATGTTCCCAAAGCTGGAGTGGAAAGGGGTACATGAGTAAAGTTGTTTACCAAGGACACACTAAGGTTTATAAAGATCTGAGACACTTTTTATGAGTTTACCAGGGTTTTCAGGGATGAAAGCAAAGAACCCTCTGACACCTGCAGAGGGGAAGGAGAAAGGGGACATAGCTGTGAGAATCTTGGTGTGCCTCAGTGGTTTTTAAGGTGACTAATGAAATTATGTTCTACATTGGGCATGGCAGCTCCCTTTTAAAGAACCATGAGAGAGGCAAAGTCCATTTCACTCTTTACTTTCTCATTGTTTTCTCCATTCCTCGCTTCACAGAGCTGTCCAACAGTGGAATCATTCTACAGCATACTTCCTAAGGTCCTCAGGGGAGAAGAAATCATATTCATCTGGATTTTGAGTGTTAGCAGAGTGTGATTTTGCTCCGAAAGACATAATACATATTTCTGGTAAATTTAATGGTATTTGTGTTTCTCTGTCCCTAACACTATGTGTATCACATGATAAGGCATGGATGCTTCCCAAGCAAGCACTTTGGGAATCTCTGCTCCAGATTTCCAAGATTTCCAATGTTGAGCATTTACTGTTGTGTTTCACATTACTTTTGAACTCCGCAGACTCTATTTTATAGAATTTCCTGTAAGAATTTTTAAGTCTAAATAAACAAAATATAAATCTCACTTTAGTATTTCTGGAAAGCTTTTTTGCTTGTCAGACCTTATGTTAAGAAAAGGTGACAAACAATGGAAGGATAAAAGCTGCAGCATGGGAAGCTCTGCGGATGAGGGCTCTATGAATTGTGGGCACCATTTTACTGTTCACAGGAACTGCTAGATGAAGTATTACAAATGACTTTTTTTAAAAAAAACCCCAGAAATATTTATAAGTTGACCTTTCAATTACCTAAAGCTGCATGAAAATTTTCCACATGCTACTGTACCTGGTAGGTACTGATGGAAGAAACATACGAGATTTCTTCCATCAGTGTTCTTTCAAGAATGCTTTGAAGTCCATTCTACTCCTCCCTAAGTATTTGGCAACTACTGCTTCTTCATGTGAAAAAATAATATGGAAAAAACAGCTCAAACAGGAGTACGTTCACTCTCAAAGAGTGGGGTTTTTTGCAGCTTGAGAAGCAATGACTGGGGTTATTCAGCATCCATCCTGCTAGAAGATGGAAACTAAGAGAAATCTAAAAAGCTACAATCTACTTCTTAGATAATCACTTCCAAAAAAATTAATAGGCAAATTGCAGTGAAAGGGTTATTCTCTCACTCATCTATACACAACAATCACCAGGAAAAAAAAGGATATAGTCATTCCACTCTACTTGGCACTTTTTAGCTCACCTAGGGAATGCTGTGTCCAGTTTTGCTCCTCCCAGTTCAAGAGAAATATTTAAAAAATTGGAGAGGGTCAAGCAGAGGGCCACTAAGGTGACTAGACAGTCAGAGAACATGACTTCTGAAGAAAGCTTGAAAGAATTTGGTTTGCTCAGCCTAGGGAATACGAGTTTCAGGGGGCATCTATTCACAGTCTTCCAATACCTAAAAGATAGTGACAGAGAAGACAGAGGCACTCCCTTCACAAGGATGCATAGTGGCAGGACAAGAAGCGACAGACACAAGTTGCTTCATGGGAAATACTGTCTGAATATTAAAAAAAAAATCTTCACTGTGAGAAACAACTGTGAGGTTACCGAAAGAAGTGGTGGAGTCTACCTTACTCAAGGCTCTTGGATAACCTAATCTAAGACCCTGCTTTCAATAGAAGGCTGGCCCAGGTAATCTCCAGAGGTATCTTCGACGTAGACTTTTCTATCATTCTCTATGAGCAAACACTTAAAAAAACCCTAATGAAAAAGATAATGCTGTTCATACATATGATGGAAAGTATATTATTTGTCTTTCATACTGCACTTAAATCATTAAGGAAACTTTTCCATAAACCAATGAAAAAGATAAGCTATTTTTAAAGCAAAAATAACACTGGTATTGTATTACAATGGAAAACTGAGCAATTTACACTTCTAGTCACATTTATTTTTCTAATGATATATTGTATCTGAAAGGCTTTTGGAAGTTAAGAGTCTTCAACTTCCTATCTGAACATTAAATTAAGGCTTCTGTACCCTTGTTCAGATCCCTAGATTGAAATCAGTTGTGTCTACAAGTAGTCCTGTTTTTTTTTTTCATAAGTACATAGTTTTGGGCCTTTCAGCTTGCGAGCCTTATTTCCTGATCAGTGGCAATGAGCAAAATCAAGGCTCCAACTTTCAGTCTTGCTTACAGCATACATACATCTGTACCTCTCTTCCTAGCAGATTAACAACAATTTATTAAAGAATAAAAATGGCAGTACTGCCATACATTTGAACTCATTGATGAAACCTCTTACCGTTAAGCAATAGCCTTCTTAGAGTCACCAGCAATCCTGAGGTTCCTTTCTTGCAAGTTCCCTCCTATTCCTGTTCAGATAAATCCAAAGATCTTGTTAGCCTGTTTTTAACTTCAACCTCTTGTTGCACAGCAGAAAGCATGCCCTGACCCCTTCTAGCTGCGTAAATACTGAACTTGCTAATGTTGATAAATACATGATAAGGCATAAAATGTAGCTATGTAATCACTAAATGTAACAGAAATAACTTATTATTTCACTCTTTATATTGCAAATTAATGAGACATACATCTGTACCTCTCTTCCTAGCAGATTAACAACAATTTATTAAAGAATAAAAATGGCAATACTTCTACCACTGTCCTATTTTATGTATCTGCAAATCATCTGTAGGCTGTCTCACATGGAAATATCAACATTTGAGCCTGTATTTCCACACTACGGTCACTCTTGGTCATGATGGCTACTTAGCCTGCACTTTCAGACCTTGCTCTGAAAGCTCCTCATCTATACAAGGGAATTATAACTGCTGGAAAAAGGCTTATCTAAATTTACAGGCAAATAGTGCCCACTGTATAACATCTGTTCATTCATGAATTCCGTCTGGTTTCAGTCTAGGATACAGCAAAAGGAGAAGGAGGAACTGGCGTGGAACGGTTGTCTTGTGTTTGCCCACAACAAATTCTGTTGACAGTAACGTGGTAACTTTGCTTATCTCTTAAGATAAGCTTGTCAGGGTAGAAGGAGTTACTTGGATATGCCACCTTTTCCTCCACACCGTCATCCTTCATGCAAATGAGTGAAGATGGAGGCAGGGAAAAAAAGTCAACACTTAGCACGGCATTAAAAAAAAAAACAAAACCAAACAACTCACTCAAAGCACATCAATCCAACACAAGTCTGAAGAGGAGAATCTGGATAATTTGTTTCCAGGAAAAGCCTGAAGTCATCTGGCAGCATGTTGATATTGCTTTAAAAATATTTATTCTTAGCTTCTAGCTAAGAAAAAATAAGGATGACAACTATACAACAATTAAAAACACAAGTAAGAGAAATTGAGGGAGAAGAAAGGAGACTATTTTTACCAGTAAATGTTTTCTTACAGGGACAATATTATACACTTATTAGCAAGCAGTGCCTTTAATGCTGTATATGATAAAGTAGAACAGTCAATTTTCCTTTTCTAGTCACTTAAGTTGTAAGCAGCAACATCTTTTGTTTAAAAATCAAGTGTTCTGTTTCATACCACAATTCCACTGGCAAACGTGCCTCTTTATGAGGGGAATGTTTTAAGTGACTTCAGCTCTAATGCTTCAGCCCAGTGACAGTCAGGCTGCTTATCCTTAGAGAGGCTGCCTCAGCTTGAGGTACTGCTTTCTTTCCTGAAATCCCTGGGAATCGACAAGCACGGCTGCCTCCTCCATCGATACTCCCAAGCTTCTCACTTTTGCTCCTTCAGCCCCAAAGCTATGAGCATCTCCCCTGAAAGCTACTTTGAATTCCTATTCCAGCCTAACCACAAGGCAATTACCAGAAAATAGGTGATGTACAAAGGAAGCAGCCACTCAAGGTCTTTGCCAGTCCCTCCTACCCAGACTTGGGATATATGAATATAAACTTGGGATATATGAATATATAGAAAACTCATGTTTTATTGAGCAGTGGGTACTGTTTATGCCACTGGATAGTCTTCTGTATGATTCCAAAGTGATTTATGAACACAAGATTTTTTTTTACATTTGGCAGTTGTAGCAGAGCTAAAGCTAATATCAAGCAGAGTGAAAACGACACTGTAAGAGTGATTACCCTGCCACCAAACGCCGGTTACTCCAGTTGAATTGCTTGTAGTGTTTGATGATGCTTAGACTGCCAAAGCAACTCTTTCAATGTTTCTATAATTTTGCTTTTTAGCAGTGCATGAGATTCCTAACAGCTGTACATGGCCACTAATGCTGCATTTCCAAAGGGGTGAAGGTGCAATTAAGGGAGGTCATGCAACTAGTTTTCGAGTAGTAACCAACACAGTGTTTTGCTCAACATAATAGTTTCTATTTGTGTAAAGACTTTAGGAATAGGGTGTTGCTGGAATTCACTACAGGTCTTAGAATCAAGGTAATCTTTGGAATTGGGAAACACTGGCCATAAACTTGCATGTATGGTCTGAATCCAAAAACTCATTATCTGGTTGATTTCTCGGTAACATCCAAAACAAATGTTAACAGAATCTTCTGCAGAACTGTAACAGAAGGTAAGACACAAAAGAAAGCAAAAAACATAAAACTGACAGCTTGACAGTCACACCAGAATAGCCAGAGTTCGCCACCAACTTCACACTGCGGTAAGAGCGAATCCTGCACAGCAGGTGAAACCTTTTGGCCATCTGAGCAAGCAAAGAGGCTGCACCAACACAAAACCTGCAAGGCAGCCAAAAAGCTGAATTACAGTCTTCATTCTGCTTGTGAGTAGGAGTAAAGAGCATCGTCCCGTTGGTGATGGTCATTATTTCAACTATTTTGTCATGTATTTTGTGATAACTGCTGAAAATGGACACAGCTTATTACTGATGCCTGGTAGCAGTGATGGTGGTTGGCGAACTTCTCCAGAAGAAGGGGTCCGTGAGGTGCGAGCAGGTACCCCGAGGCTCACCTCAGCAGCCCGGAGCTGGGTCTATAAACACGGATTTCCTCAGCTCTCCACACGCAGGTTTTTCCCCCTGACGAGAAAGACAAAAGCCCTGTGAGCCCAGCCCCAGCGGCGCCACGCTCCCCGCCAAGGAGGCTCTGCCTCAACATGGCACCCCCGGGCTCGTCCCTCAGCGTTGCCGCCGGGGCGGGAGCCGCCCGCACCGTCCCGCCGAGGCGGAACGAACGCTCGGCTGCCCCGGCGACCACCGGCACTGAGGCGCGGGAGGCGGCGCGGAGAGGCGCGTTGCCGCCCGCGGCGGGCGGGGTCGCTCAATCTCCGGCGGCGGGAGCCGGCCCGAAATGGCGCAGTTCCTCCGCCGACCCCCGCCCGCCCGCACGGCACAGCCCGCCACTGTCGTCCCGCCCGGCCTCTCCGGGCCTGCGATGCCGGGACAGGGTCCCCGCGGGGCTCGGCCGCCGGCCGCGCTGGGGACCAGGGCTCCCTTCCCCACAGACGGGTCCCGTGGGGGGCTCCGCCCTGAGCTCCCACCCGCGGGTAAAGCCCTCGCCCTGTCGCCGGGTGGGCACAGTCGCTCCAGCCCCTTCCCGCGCCCCGGGTGACCGGAGGCTGGCGGGGCACCTCGCGGCTCCTGCGGGGCAGGGAGCGGTCACTCCCTGGCAGGGCTCGCTCCCGGCCCGTTCCCGCCTTAGCCAGCGCCGGCGGGACGGAGGGCGGGGGCCTCCCGGGGAGCGGGACCAGCGCCCGCCCGGGGGCATCCCGTGCGGCGGGGGCTCAGCCCGCCCCGCCCAGGCGCCCCTGCCCGAAGCCGCCGCCGGGCCCAGCGCTGGCGACAGCGGCCCCGGCCGCAGGGGGGCGGCGGGCCGAGCGCCCCCGGGGAGGGCCGGGCGGCGGCGCGCCTGGATGGCCGCCCGCCGCCAAGTGGGAACGGGCGGGGAAAAGCTGCTCCCGTCCTCGCCCCGTCCCTCCCTCCCTCCCTCCCCGCGCACACACTCACTCACACACACACACACACCTCTGTGCCTTCGCAGGCGGTGGAGGGGCACTTTTGAAAAA
>WHYT01017230.1:30611-187591 GCA_009806455.1 Tetrax tetrax | reverse complement strand
GCCGGGGCCAGGGCCGGGGCCGCCGCAGGGGAAGGGGGTGGCCGCGCCAGCCAGGGGAGGGACAAACCGCGGAAAAAGAGGGAAAAATGAAAATCGAGGGGTTTGTTTACTACAAAACAAACTCTCGGGGCTGGCGGGCTCGCTGCCTCGCCGGCTGCTGCTGTCCCCGCCGGCCCGGCCCCGCTCCCTCGCCCCCGCCGGCCCGGGACGCTCCGGCCGCGGGGCCCGGCACTGCGCCTGGCAGCGGGGGAACGGGACGGGGCGGGAGAACGGGGCTCGGCCCGAGGGACTGGGAGCCTGTTCCAAACCAGCAGAAAGTTCGCTGTCTCCACAGATAACTGTTTTTTTTTTTTAGTGTACTCTAAGGGGAGTTTGCGTATACTACAGTAACGTTTGATTGGTTTTGGCAGCTGACCCCCCCCAGTGGAAGAAAAATACACTTACATATAATGCAGTGCAGATTTCGGTTTGTGAAGTTTTTGCCAGCGTTAAACGTTTTTCCGCTTGAGTCAAACTACAGTTTTAATAAGCCAGGCTGTCCTTCTCACTGGTGGGGTTTTTTTTCTGTCTGTACTGTTCAGCTTATACCCGGGAGGTTATGTGCCAGTCATCAGACAGCTTTCAGTACCAGGGGTTGCCTGTAGTATTGAGTATTGGATTTCAGAGGCCAGCTCCTTATTTGGACATCTCTAGGAAGAATATTGTACCGCTGTCCTTTCCTCAGCAGACGTACCCAGGGCTTGCTCCTACGCACAGAATGCTGCCACTGAGAAACCTGCAGTTCCACTTCTCTGTTAATTTCTTGGCAGAAATACTGTGCTCACATGGTGCAGGAAGGTCTGTTTTTTCCTGACACTTGGGAATAAAATGTAAATAATCACTAATTATTGCAGCTGAGCATCTTAGAAGTATCTTCTGACTTGATACAGGGCTGTGAAGAAACCCCCTAATAGTTGTAAAATACAAACTAGATTTTCTTAGAGTTTTCTTTAGGAACTTTGGAAGTAAACAGTTATAGTTGGCCAGTCTCCATGAAAAAAGAAAAAGTAGCACTTTCTTTTCACTTACTTTCAGACTCTGTACGTACAGTGCTGGTATGTTAACTATGTAAAATAAGCCTTCTTGCCTACCTGAGCAGATTTTTTTTTTCTGTCAAATAAAGTAGTCTGTAGTGATTCTTCCATCCAGACCTGCTCTCTGGTGTTGATTTTGAAGGCTTTACTGTCCAGGCAGAGTAGGGTAGTTCAGGAAAAGGACTGTGAGGCTGGACTGCCAGGCCTGAGATGGCAGGTGGCTGCAGGGATGGATAGGCACACAAATGGTGGGGGAGTGCTGGGTGTGAGTTTCAGTGAGGGGAGAACCGTGAATTGCAGTTTACTGGAGAGAGAGTCCGGCTACTTTTTTTTTGTAAGAGAGTGTGTGACAAATTAAATGCCATGCTAAGGAGTGCAGCTGAGGTATAGGTAGTTACCACAGCTGGTAAAATCAAAGTGGGAGTGGAAACAAAGGTATATGGAAAATATGTGCATCAGAAGCTGATGTGGGTTTATTCAGTGTAAGATGTAGGGACTTGACCTTTCCTTCAAAGACACTGAAAGAAAGAACTCTTGCTATCCCTTGCATCCCTTTGTGAACTTGTAGAAAAAAGTTGGAGAATAGACTGTTTCGATACCTGGGGGAAGATTCATCCTCCATGCTGAATAAAGATGTGTACAGATTTTATCTGTCAGCTGACATGGATGTTACCAGGTCAGCTGTTTGCCCAGCCAGGAAACCAGGAATTATTCTTCTGATAGCCATCAACATTAACTCAAGGTGAAACACAGTAATACCATGAAAACTCTTAGGAGGTGATCAATTTCTTGTTAGTATGCTCATTCGGGAAGGAACACAGTCTGTTAGTATCATTTAAGATAAAAACCACATACTATCAGTAGACAAGATGCTACTGGTGGTGGTGGTGTATTCCTTATTTGTGGTCTCTGGAAAGACTTCTATCATAAGCACCCAAACAGTGTTGATTATGCTGTGGATCTGCCAGTGAGGAAAAACTGTATTCTATTTGCTTACATAGATTTAAAACCTTGTTAATAAAGGAAGTTGTTCAACAGACTGAGCAGGTCAAGACTGAAGGCTGCTGCAACATCATTCTCTTAGACAAGGGTTCTGTCTCAATTCTTAGATGCTGTAGTTATTGTTTCTGGCCAATATTGCTTAAAAGAAATGAACATCTCTACTTTCATCTTATACCCACTTTCAGTTAATGCACTCTTCACCCCTTGATTTACTAGCATCTCTCACTTCACAGGTGCCTGGTACCTTTCTCTTACTTCCATTGTCATGGCTTTTCTTTTGTTGTCTTGTTTGTCTCAAGGTTGTTTCCCATCTTGAGTTTGACTTACCTACAGTAATTAGAAGAATGTGTACTGATGAGTCCCAAGTGGATATTTAGAGGAGCAAGACCTTCATCGACTTTTGCTAAGTATGTTAGTCATAATCTGTCTCCTTTCACAATGCTGTTTCCCTGTCCATTTAAAAATGAGATGAATGGCAGCATAAGACGACTCTTTGCTTTTTACCTCAGTGGTTTGTGTATATTTTGGTTTTCCACTTACACTTCATGTTCTATTTCTGTCTTGAACATCATGTAAGACATGACACCACCACATAAATCAGTACAAGGATGTGTTTAATTAAATAGATAAGTAGGTGTTTGGGGACAAGATCTTTTATATTGCTAGCTGGCAGAAGATGTACTTTCCAGGTCCCACTGCCATATTCCTGTTGGAAGAAGACCCAGCAGAATGAGGCATTGTGTTATGTAGAAACTAGTCAGAAAGAGATGTACTCTGAAATGTACCAGACACTGTATATAAAACCTGTGTGATGCTTCAGCACAGCCAAATTTGAAAGTAGAAAGGAAAGCACACGGCTTTTATTGAAATCAGATTGGTCTCAGAGGGAAAGCAGGGGAAACATAAGCACAGCACTAAGGAATTCCATTCATGGAGCTGTTCAGTGTTTGTTAGGGTTTGTTTGTTTTTTGGATGCTAAAAGCAAACTTTTTGCAGTGGGGTCTCGGTCTTCACTATTTTTGTTGAAAGCTTTACTGTTTTAAAGAGAAGATAATTTTGTAAAATATATATCAATATGTCAGGTGATGCTCATGACTTCATTAGGAAGATAAGCATCTTGATTTTTAGAAAATAGATCTTGCTGAGTGGGATTCAAGAGAAAGCCTGATGGCCTGAATTCATCTGTCAAAGGGATTATTATTTCTTCACTGAATGGGGAAAATGTAATTACGCCTTTTTATTTTGCCTATGAAGTTTCATGGGCAGGTTTAATGATGGTATGTGCATGCCAGGTGAAGCCTCATAATTTGGGTGTGACCTTAAAATACAACCCTCTGGCTGTGTAGAGGTGTTCACAGGAGTCTGTAGGTGAGGCAGAAAGTGGACTGACTCAAACACCCCTTAGAGATGGCTATAGGATATATATTTATGGTTTACTTCACTGATTGTTAAACAGTATGCTGTGTTTGGAGCCACAAACAGCCAAGGTGGGCAGTATGAACACTCCCACAGGTGTTAAGTGTCCTGAAATACATAAAAATTATAGCCTTCTTCCAGGCAGAAGGTGGCCTTCCAAAGTCCCCAGATACCCATGTTGAGGTGCATGTGCTGATGGTGGTCTCTGCAGTCAGTCTGCAGACCCATCTAGTCTCTAAGGCTGACAGTTCTCAATCCATGGAAACAATAAACCGGCCACTTAATTCAAACGCAGAAACAAACTGAGATCTAGAGGCTGCAAGAAGAGTCTAATGTAGAGCTGAAGAGAGCTGGCTGAGCCTGCCCGTTTGTCACGTGTCAGCATGCTTGCTGGGGCCTTTACCTGGCACTGTGGCTACTACAAAGAGATGGTGGGTCTGCAGTGACCCAGACACTATATGGGCAGCCAGCCTGGTCGAGGTGGAGCCGTAGGGTTGAGCGAAGTTGGCGCAGGTAGTAGCAGGAGGTGGCTGGGCTCTGTGTGTAGAAGTGTGGCCAGAGTGTAGAAGAGCAGTGTAGCTACTGTGCTCAACTGTGCAATGAAACAAGTGTTAGAAATCCTACCTGTACTGGTAAAGTTCACAGGGTAACCTTTAAGCTTTACTTTATTTGCACCAATTACAGATCAGAATGTAAAAATGACATTCTGAAGGTAGGCTGAGTATTAAACCCAATCACATGCTACAGTATTGCTGTGAAATAGTAGTAGTTGTGGAAGGGTTTGCGCTCTCTACTTTATAGTCAGCTGTTGTACCGTGAATAGAGATGTATTTTCACACTCTTGATAGATGATGTGTAAATTCTGAAATAACTAAAACCAAAATTTCTCAATACAGAGCTGGTCAAAGTCAAATCAAAACAAGCAGTTTGAAAATTGTGAATGTAACACATTTAATTGCTAGCAATTTCCATAGAGCATCTGCCGAAGTTAAAACAATATCAGCTTTCATTTCTAGTGAATTAAACGCATTGCTTTCAGTCTGGAAAGACAGACCTCTTCTGCCTTTGTTTGTTGGTTAATTAGGTGGAACAACATAAATCACTCGAGCTGTTCTGTTGTATCTGGAATAATCTCTTGATAAGCAGCATTCTGTAGTCAGTAGAGTCAGGGTCTGAGATTTGCTTTCAGAACTATATTCATGTCTAGAGTTAATGCTGCAGGTGTGCTTTTCTTTTGCTTTTCATTGAGTCAGACTGAGACACGTTTGATCTGTCAACTCGATGAAAAGGTCTGCTATTGTATTTGGTCTGTCCTCCCTGCCCTGCTGAGGTATTGACCGGGGACAACCTCAATACCAAAATGTGGTGACACAGTGACTGAGCAGGGGTGAGGCGAGGCCACACCTCAGTTCAGTTATTTGCTTCAGAAGCAGGCTCCCAGGAGGCTTCTCATAGCTTGAATAGCTCACTGGTACACCCGTGTCATTGTCCCAGCTCCATGAAATGGCTGTCGATTCCCCAAGCCCGAGGCCGGGCTGAGCCAGCAGGCTGCAAAGAGTTCTGCTCTTGAGCATCGGGAGGCAATGGTGGCCCTTGGGTCACCCTCAGAAAAGGGGTCAGGCCTCCCTCGCTCTTTGTAGCTTTACCACCCACCTGAGAAATGAATCCTCCCTTAGAGCTGGTTGGATGTCGTGAGTCTCCTGGTCACCGCTTATGTTACTCCACTGCACAGCTCAACAGTCGGCATTGCTCCCAGCATTACCTGAAGTCTTTGAAAGACAGGAGAGAATTCAGCAGAGTGCCAAGGGCATGGGTATCATGCAAAAGCGTGTTGCAAAACATACGGAGACCTGAAAGAAACTGTTTGGATAGCGTTCACAGGAGTGCAGGGCTGGAGGGACCTCTCGGGTCACCAGGCCTGCTGCCCTGCTTGCACAATCATGGATCACATAATCCCTTTGTGTGGAAGTGGGTCTTTTTTTCCTGTGCTGTAGTGATTGTAGGGTTGTTCCAGAACCTGACAGCTCTAAGAGTTATAATTTCCATCCTAAATGTGCTCACACCTGGTTTATAGCCATTTATTTTCATCTTTAGGTTAAACAGTTCATTTTGCTCCATGTGTTTGCCTTGACCTGCAGGCAAGTACATCCCCATTCTGTCTTCATCTTTGAAAATGAACAAGTCAGCATTAGAAGTTCTCGTATTGTTTAGCTTAGGAAAGCAGGCTTTTAGTACGTTAGACCGGCTTGATTGTTAAGAAGGTTTTAATGTATACCACAGCTTTGTTTATACTCAAGTGGTATCTGGTGCACAACTTAAAGCAAACTGGCTGAACAGAGACGATGCATTGAATGCCTGAAATGATGTGTGTTCTTTTTTTCCAATTTTTAAGTCTACAGTTAAGCTCTACCCATACATACTTCAAGTTGCAGACATTTTGTAACATGTTTTGGAGGTGCCTCTGTGAAAGATGAGAGACTACATTTATGTTTTGTAACAAACCAGCAACTACAATATACAAGCAGTTCCTTCTTTCAAATTACTGCTGGGTTTTCTCAAACTGTATGTGCCCTTGGAGAACTGATCTCTTGAACAAATTGCTTTCATGGGGTATCTTTCATTAAAGAACAGTTTTTGTTAGCATTTTTCCAAAGGCATGTGACTGTCGGCGTACACTGAAGGTGGCCGGGCAGGCTGTGGAGGGCACAGCAAGGGCCATTATGGGAACTGGAGATGAACTGTAACCATGTCAGGTGTTACTCAGTGATCAGACAGCCTACCTTACAGCACTGTGGGTTGTGTTGGGTTAGAACAGCTTAAATCGGAGATTGGGATTTTCTAGTGTAAAAGTGCAGTTACAAGAAAGTGCTTTAGGGAAAAATAAGAATATAAAAAAGATTTACTTCTGAGGAAGATACTGGTTTGTGCTGCTAGAGGAGAACAAACATTGTGTTTCTGCTGAACACACAAAAGCCTGTAAAGAGCAGTTTTGAAAAGCTGAAGGCTTAAAGACTAGTGTTCAGTATGCCTGTAGTCGAGCGTCTGTCGGTGCAGGTACCTGGCTTCTGTACCTGCTAAATTGTCTTCTCAGCATATGGTGGCTGTTAGGTTTCTCTTCCAGGTTTTGCTGGAGTATTTGAATACATCTATCTTGAATCTTTTAAGCTTGAATCCGTTTTTTAGGGTTTTCAGGTAAGACGTCCCTTGGGTCATTTTCCCTGTTAGCGCCACTTCCCCACCTCGCACAGGGCATTGTGTTCATGTTTTCCCATCGGTCCTGCCTGTTTCCTTCTTCTTGGTCTGCCCACAAAGGCTTCACGGTAGAGTGACTTTCCTCTGCAGCACACACAGTAGCGCCATGGTGAAAGGAGTTGTAGGGCAAGTCTAAACCTCGTCCAGACTTGTTTGCGAATAAATGACCAACAGAGTTACAGAAGTGGCAGCAATGCTGGCATCCCTAGGTCAAAACTTTATTAAAAGCATTCCTAAGAAATGAGAAACATCAGCTTCTTTGGGTCTCGGTACTCAAAGCTAGCACATTGTGGTTTTTCTTCTGCAATTTTTAAATTGTTTTTGTTTGGAAAGGTATGGGATAGCAGGTTTATAATTTCCCAAACTAGAGTTCTGGCTTAACAGCATAGATCTAATGAGGAGGACAGGGTGAGAAGGAAGATCTACCAGGAGAAGGGAAGATCTACCAGGAGAAGGGAAGATCTACCAGGCCTCACTGTCAGCACGGTCTGTTTTCTGGTGGCTAGGTAGGGTTTCTGAGGAGGAGCTAAGTTTTAGTGTTTATGAAATAGATTCAGAAAGATCTGGAAGGATGCTTCAGTATTCCCTCACACACAGGTGAGAGGTAGGCCAAGAACATGAGATTATTCACTCGAAGTTTGCTATTGTTCAGGCAGTCCCACACAGTGCCAATAGGATGGACAAACATGCAACTGCCGTAACAACAAAAGGCTTTATTAAGCTGTAGGTGCACATTTATATTAATCTTGGTGCACACAAAAAGCAGAACTCAGAGCTTTGGTTGCAAGGCAAGATTTTCTGAAAGAAGCTGGATACAAACTAGGCATATCTTGCCAGTTTGTCTCCACACCCATGTATTTCACTATCAAAATACAACAAGCCACTGCTTTAATTGTGCTGTTCATTGCTGGGTCTTAACACAGCCTGCTTGTAAGGTCACCAACAAATCTAGATCTGGCAGAATGAGCCTACTTTCATTTTCTGCCATTGAGTTAAAAAATAGGTCGGCTAGGGTCCAGTTCTACAATATATTCTATTCCTTGAAAAGAGAGAATATGTAAGCACAAAGACAGAGACTTCCACATCTGTTGGTAGACCTATGTTTTTAATTACTGAATTACACTTATAAATGAGACTTTAATAAAAGAGAAAACTTGTTTTCTGTGTAGTTTGTACACCTGTGAGCTCTAACAGTAGCAGCTTGCTTCATGCACCACAGAACTATCAATATGTTTTTCAGGCAGCAAAACCTTTGCATGCTGTTTGTAAATCTACGTGCAACGTTAGCTTCAAGATTAGCACTTCTGTCCTATGGAACGTTTAAAGGCTGGTTCCTTAAAGTCTCCCAAGTCATAATGTAAAATAGAACTAGATTGCTTTAATTGTATTTTCTTTTATTTTTCAATATGCATTGATGACACAGGAAAAAAATAAGAAAGAAAGGTACAGGCATGTTGCCTTTCCAGTCTTCTCTGGAAGGCAGAAGGATGACAGAAGGATTCTGTAGATGACATGGAAAGGATCCAAGTGTGTCACAGCTGGGGTATGTGCATAGCAACACACATGGGTGCACAGAAACACTGAGGACAGTGAGGATGGGCTGCTGCGCTGGGCACCTGTGTCAGGCCAACCTTGTAGCTGAGGCATGTGGCCAGATGAATCCTGCAGCAACAAGAAGTGACAGACAGGTGATCCAATGGAAATGACTCAAAGGATGGATTAATGTACGATACCACAGACTGAAGAGACTCAGAGCAGTAGTCAGGTTGGAGAACACTGAAAGAGCAAAGTGTAGAAAGAAAGTACAAGAGTTTGGGTATTATCTGCCTTGTTTTAAGGAATATCACTCAGTAAATTATAGCTCGTAATGTTGGTGTCCCAATTGTTACATTAACTCAGGCAGAGGGAATAATGAAATTGGAGTGAGTTGTTTCAACTGGTATAATTATTCTCTTGGTTTTAAATTTCCTGATTTTCTTGTTCTTTACGTTGTTTGATATTTAGGCATTAGAGGATTGTCGAAATCCTCAAAGCTTTTGCTAGATCGGGAGAAACTCTACTGTCTGAACTTACTTCACCTTTAGTTCCAGTTCTGAGAATCACACAAGAAAAACAGAACCCTTCATATCTGGTAAAAAAAAAATATATATATATATATTAACAGTATCACTCTGTTCCTTATAAACCAGGAGATCTTATGCAAGTTTAGAGACAATGGTACAGGGAGAACATGAGCCAACTCCTGAGTTCTCTGTCATGAGACACCATGAGATGTGGCACAAGAACACTGAGCAGAACGAAGTGATTATCATGTAAATCCAAACATCTTATGATGCATCACAAGACGACAGACTTCTCATGCCACCCGTATACAAGCTTTTTCTTCTGACTTCACATATGCAGACTTAATTATAGTGCCGAGGAGCAGAAGAATTGATAATTAAGAAGGCTCGCTTTGATTCAGTTTTATACCAGTAACCTCAAGAAAGTTCAGCTGAATTGAATGTTTATTGATGGCCCAAAGACCTGCTGTTCCAGTTGCAATGAAAAATCTCGGTGCAGAAAGCTGCAGGTATGGTAACTTGTTTAGCAGGATCCTCTACCCCTTCTTTTGGGTGTGTCTTTTGTGCACACTATGTGTGGATGACGAGCAGTCTGCACATCTCCAGCCTTGGTCTGTGCAGAGCAGCAGCTGTTCTGTGGTGTTTTCACTGTGTAAAGGAGTATAAACCAGGATTGTCTGTGCTAAGATTTTCTTCATCAGATGAAGATGATACAAAAAACTGACTTGATCTTAGAAGTGAGGGGGTTGTCCTACAGTGTTGTAGGATAAGCTTTAGCCTTCTCAATGCAAACGAGCAGGGGATGAACACACTGTACTATGTATGCGTTTCTCAGGTTGCAAAAATCAAGTATGCGCAAACATGAGAAATTGCTTGGCAGTAGAATTTAACTCTACAGGAAGGAATGAGAGCATAAGTTGTGGAGATGACATCTGGACTGGAAAGTAGTGATAAACCTTCTGCTAACAATTGTCAAAGAGTTTCCCTTTCTGCTTGCCTGCTGTACTAAACAGCAGAAAAAATCATATAGGCGTGTTTCTTTGTACTGCTGGACATTAAAGGTAAATGTTATGGTAAAGGGAAACTGAGGCTTTTTTAGCAGAGGAAGATGAGGAGTTTGACATAGGGAGGCAATCCAGTTTTGTAATGTGTTTGCTTACTCCAATACAGAAATGTAGGGAACTGTGGACTGAGTACTTTTTTTACTGTGCAGTTCTGGGATTGTTGTACAGTTTTATCTTGTAAAAGGTACTTGCCTCTGCATGTCTAGAAGATTATAGCAGAGGCCCTTCTTAGCCACTGCTTGTAAAGCACATAACGAATGTGCAAATTACTGCTTCCAATAGTCTGTATTATTGAAAAGATTAAAGAAAAGAGAGACTACTTATTTATCCTCCCTGTGCAAAATAAGGTAGCACTGGAGTATTACCCAGAAACAGTTCTTCTGCACTAACTGAAAAAATCTTTGTTGTTAATATAACTGGCCTTCTGTTTTCAATGTTTTGTTTAAGTGCCCTACAACTTAACAGCGTTTATGGGAAACCTTATTACCACAACAGATCTGGATGTGTTCAGTAGGACTCTCTGAACGTACTCTTTCTGTATTCAATGGCAGTCTGGACTTCTAGCTGAGCTCTACCTGGACATTTCTGCCTTACAACATTGCAAAGTGGTATTAAGTGGTGAGGCTTGCAATTGAAGAACTCATATTGACATCCAGTGTCATTCTTACTATAACGCCCATATCTGTTTTTAATGTCACATTTGATGAGCTAAGTCAAATGTTATGTCTCCTTTGGTTGGAGCTTAGCTGGTTATTAATACAGGAAGGTTCCTGCAATAGCTACAGATTGACAGGAAGGGGCCTCTGGAGGTCTCCAGTCCAGATTCCTGCTCCAAGCAGGGAGTTAGTTCAGGATGCTCTGGGCCTTGCTTCATTCCAGTTATGAAGAGGTGCAGGAATGGAGATCCCACAGCCTTTTGGGCCCTGTTCCAGTGCTTAATCATGCTCATTGAATATAATTAATACATTTTTCACAATTGGAATGTTCCTTGTTGTAACTTGTGACTGTTGCCTCTAGTCTTTTCATCATATACTTCTGAGAAGAGTTACTCCGTCATCTCTATTAAAAGATAACTATAGTGTGTCCAAAAAGCTCTTCTTGTGTGTGTGTGTAAAAACTATTAAAAAAATTCAAAACACTTTGGGGAATGATGAACAATATTTGTTATATCATCCCAGTCTTCATCCATGCCTAAAGGCAGTGTACTTAAAAATCGTAAGCACCTTGACTTGAGAGCATGGCGCACATTACTTCAAATGATAGAAAATAAAAAATTACTCTAACCAGGAAGCATTTTGATCAATACAAATATTCTTACCTATAGTCAAGAGACTAAACCAGAAGAGTTGAGCAATGGTTCATTTAAGAGCAAGAAACCTTCCCATAGCAGCATGTATTAGCACTGATAATAGGGCAGTGCTTCCACAGCTGCAAAACAGCAACAGAACAAATACAACAGAAAGCCCTATCACATCACATATTGATGCCAAAGTTTCACTTGAAGAGTCTGATAATATCTATGCACCTTCTTAATATAGTTGTTTGCAGATTCTTGTTCAGCGCAGTAGTATGAAGGACTAAAGCCCCCCAAAATTTCTATTCTTATTAACAACCCTTTTTAAGCAATATTTTCTTGTGGCTGCATAAATTAAATCTAAGCGATTATAGGGTTTTTATCTAAGCCAAATTGCTTCTTGTTCTGTTAAGCAGAATTAGCCAGGTTAAACAGCAGTGCTAGCTTATTTGTTCTTGTAGGTACCCTCCATTCTGAAAGAGCAAGGCAGAAGCCACTGCTGGGTGGCTCACTGTTGGTTTGGCAAGCTTTGCCAGGGGCTTCAGCTGCTGATAAAAAAACAGGAACAAATGTGAACCTGGAGAGAGCCCCTGAGAAACAGTGAATAAGAAACAAAGAGGACTACAGCTAGTATGCACAGTAAGATGTTAACAAAGTGTTTGGACAGTAAAAAATTACTGAAGTAAGAATTCTGAATATTAATGCAAACAGTGTTCTCAGAAATTCTCCATGTGAAAACACAACTGTATCCTTCCCTTGCTCATAGAGAGAAGAAAGGAGCTGCCTGCTGCTCAGAGAGGTACCCAGGCAGGCTGTTCTCAGAGGATCAGGGGAGGAAGAACTTCTTGCTGAGGGAGTGGGAGGGACTTGAGTCTCCAAAACAAACTTTCAAATTCCACTATTGACTGGAGTGGAGGAGGACTGGTTGCTAATAATCCCTCCTGAGAGATGAAGTCCAGAATTTCTGCCTTGAGAGGGATGCTGATACTGCGTTGTTGCTGGTGGCATCTTAGAAGACAGGAGCTGCTCTTTGCTTCCTGTACACAGATTATTACATAGAATTTAGCTGGAAGACCCTCCGCCCCCATTACTCCTTGTGCAGGCTGTGATAAACCAGAGACACTCCTTCTTGGTCTCCATGGGAGAAAGGGAAAGTTGCTAGGAGTGACTGAAGGCCACAGATCTTTCCCTGTTCAGGCATGCCAGATTGGGTGACAAGTTGTCTTTTCCTGGTATTAATTACTTGGACTTGGTCTGTCTCCTTCCTTTCCCCCAGCGTATTTAATTCCCATATCTGTGTGTAGTTGTTGTAGCTCTACGTGCACAGAAGTTGCAGGAGCTCATGAAAGAAGCCATTGCCAGCAAGTCAGGAGGAAATATCCAACAATGGCTGTAATGAAGGTTCTTCAGTACAGAAACATCAGACTATTCTTACTGTCTTTTATTTTTTCATAAAGACGAAAGAAAAAGCTCTTTCATTCAATCTTGCCTTTATTTGGGTAAAATCTAAAATGTTGTCTCCTCATCACCCACATGTGTTTATCCATCCTGTTTGAAACAGTTCTGTTTATGGCTGACACCAAAAACATTCACTTGATTGAAGATTAAGTGGATTTTTCTGTGCTGGCAAGTCTTGATTTTGCAAGAGTTGTTTTAATTAGGTTACATTTTTCTGTCTCTCATACTTTATGGTGCTTCATGTAATGAGATGAAATTGTATTGTTATTCTTAAAATAATACTGAGTACAATTTGATTTTGTCTCTTTCTATGGCAGATGACTGTTGTATTATTGTCTGCTTAGATACCATCTGTGCAACAAATGAAACTCAGGAAAAAACCTAACCACAAGACAAGAGAGTGCTGTATGAAGACTGGTACATTTTACAATGAAAATATTTTGATGTGGCATTATACAAAACCACAAAATATCTTCTTTTCCTTCTTCCTTCCTTTCATTCAAGAAAGGCTCGATAGAGAGCCATGAATGACATTTCTAGAAGCAGAACTAGATTCAGAGAATTGTGAGTCATATAGCAGAATCAGCTCTTTGGAGGAAATTACCACTTCTGTTCTTTGCTGTGGCTGAGAAAGCAAAGTTTAACAGTGAGAAAATGGGAAGGAATAAAACCTTGAGTAGCTGCTTTCCTTGTTTTCAGATTTGACTTAGCTTTCCCATACAATCATTCCAGTTAGATACGGATATAAGGTTATCTGATCGATTTTCATTTTCTCAAAAGCACTTTAATACTGTTTGGCTTTGTGCTTGTTGGAACGCCGTAGTGCAGTGAAATGCTATACTGCAGTGTAGATGTAAAGGATTAGTCTGGAACTTCTAGTCTCTATTCAGCTTGTTCATATGCTGTCTGTATCTTTTTGTACAAGTTTTGCAGAGTAGTTATATTTTGGCCTGATGAGAATGCCAGTGGAACTGCTTTAAAAATGCTGTCAAAGTAGTCCTTTTATTTGGTTAAATTCTCCATGTGGTTCGTGATTCTAGGAAATGGCAATAGAGGAGAGAGGGTTATATGTGAAAAAAATCATGGGAGTCTTAAAAAAAATCACAGCTGCCTTTTCTTCTAGATGTTTGCTGTGTTACATGAACAGGATAATTTGACACAAGAGAATGTGTCCAAAGCAAAGGAAGTGGGAAAATAGTGGGAAAAAAGGGGTGATAGCGTGCAGCTAACACTACAGAATGGTGCACATCAAATGGAAAGAAAAGATCAGCAAGACTGCAGATTCCTTATAGAATATAGTACATGTTAATTGGCAAGCATTTTTACACAAGAAGAAAAAGATAATAGATATACTAAGCAATTGTACATGTCTATGTATTGCTAACAGTGGTTTTCCCTACCCTTTTTGTTATATGCCCACAGATTTCCTGGGGATTCCTGTTCCAATAAAGTTTGTGGTTCCTTTGTACATAAGAATTTTCTTTTTCATTTGAGATATGAAATGGTAATAAATGGGTTAGATAAGGCATGAAGATAATAGGTAGAGTAGAGAGAGTATTGAGTGACTGAACATAACATAACGGGATTATTACATGACTAATGGGTTTATTCAAACCGACCAGTCAGAGTAATATATTGGAAGGAATGGTAGCCTTAAGTCATTCATCTGTGGATAAAACTTGTAACTATATGAACAAAGGACAACCTATATAAGACTTAGGGTACAACATACCTGTTACTAAATCTAGGAGATAGTTCTTGATGCACTTAATTTTGTTCTACGAGCATGCTTTTGGAATCTGCGTTTCCTCCTACTTTGAAAGCATGGTTGAAACAAGCCCTTATCATAGCCAGTGGAAATTCTAGCATCACATGCAAATGAGGCTGTAATTTGAAAAATACTCCTCTAAAAGTCAACATGAAGGAGTGTTTTATATCCTTGCTGGAGAGGCACACAGCAAGAAACCTCTCTGTGTGTTTCCTCACCACAGCCATCCCACTGGCAGGTTGCAAAATGCACCTCTTGGCTTCATTGCAGGTTGTGATTCATTTTAATGCCAGTGGTGCTAGTTACGTATGACGTATAAGAATCAGAAAGCTGTTATGCTGATACAAAGTCTGATTAAGTGAAATTTTTTCTCTCTGGAGAAAGAACGCGTGCTGTGGACTCAAACTGCGCACAATGTTCCTGACTCTAAAAGCCCCTCACTCTGAAAAGCACTCCCACTGACCCTGACTGCTCACAGCCACAGTGCAATGCTGTAATGACTGGTTGGTCAGCTGACAACTTTTAAAGACTGTTCATATATGCTCTTATTTTTAACAGATTTATCTCAGACTAAAGCTTCCACAGATCAAGGATGTTGATTCTTCTGGCTTTCATTATTGTGTTTCACATAACATCAGCGGCACTGCTGTTCATCTCAACTATTGACAATGTAAGTGTCATTTCTTCTCTTGTTCTCTCAAACAAGTGTTTCTGTGCTTCATAAAAATGAAATTATTCTTCTCTAGTTGTCTTCAGCTTGCTTATTGAAAGCATGTGACTTTGTCAGGCACACTGGTCTGCTTATACCTTTTTGTAACAAAAATGCCTTGAGTACGCACGTTGCTGGTATGCACGGATAAGACTACAAGTACCTGCCGTGCGTTTGCATGGCCTCACGTGGGAAGGCCGTGTTTGCGCTGATCTCTCTGGTGAGGTACTTGGCCAGGGAGCACATTTAGAAATACTACCGTGCTTGCAGGGTGGAGCTGTGAGACTTGGTTCAGATAGATAGGAGGGAAAGAGGTGGGGGAAATCTGCCATCGTTTTGTGTCAAGTACATGAAGTCAAATAGCTCATGATTAATGTGTGGGGATAATTTCAGTCAAGGTATGCTTTGCATCAGAAGTGATGCAAAGAAACCAAGAAACCCAATTTAATAATGAAAGAGACACCATTCCATTCAGTTAAGCAGTTTCAGCAAAAAGTTTTAGAATAATTTATGTTGCATTCTTTTCAAATTTCCTTCTTATTTTTGTGACCAGAAAGAATTTGCCTTCTAATATTTACATGTAGCTCTTAATTTGAATTTTCCTCTCTTCAAAAGAGCCCACTGTCCCGACTGGTACTCTTAACTGTGCACTGGAGTCTTTCTTTCTCTAAGAAGTTCAGTGTATGTACAGACTTTTAGAATTTAAAAAATTGTCTACTGAAAATACTTTACTGTACTGAGTGAAGTTGGTTTGAATCCCATAGCCTTTTCCAAGATTATGCTCCCAGTGAAATGGTGTGTTACCCACAACTTTTTATTGCAAAATTGTACGAATTCAGATGTTGCCTTTCAGTCAGCTGGTTGATTTGTTCCATTGAACTAGGTCCTTAATTTAGTACTAAAAGCAGGTTGTCTTACCCTGCTCCTTGAATAGTTAGAAAGCTAGGACAGTGGACAAAGCAACTTATTTTTAGTTCATATCTGCTATGTACAAATCAAATTATTATAGAAATAAAAACCTGTGCACTCTGCTTTGTGTCATTAGCTACTGTTAAACAATTATGAACTTAAACTGTGTAACCACCTTCTATTAGATTTTATGGTCTTCAGAGGCTTTTTACAGTCGTGGAAATAACTCTGGAAGGATTATATAGTGCGAAGAGCTGAAAAGTAATATATTGAACTTGGACTGCAAAATCCAAATGAACAGCATCTTGAGAAAGTAATGTTTTTTCTTTAAATGCAGCATTACTATTACACATATGACCACTATCATAATATATTCCAGTTTTTATTGCAGTATTGTTTGTAAAGCTGCACAGTATGCTATGAGGTTTCTGGAATGTCTGTTTAAGCAGCAGATGCTACCAGGAGTCATATTTAAAAGTCGTATTTTTCCAACTCTAGTCAGAACAAAGGCCTGGGTAGCTATTGAGACAGGAATGGCTTTCCTGAGGAAATGCCACTTGTGTGGAGTGATTGCAGCATTTCCCAGGCTACTGTAAAAATCTGTTCAGTCACTGTAGTACTATTTTGCGTTAAATATTAAAACATCAAAATAAGAATACCACAGGAGAATCTTAATTAGTTGATAGCCACTTCCAGTCAGAGGCCATAGCGTACATACTGCATTTGCACATTGACAGCACAGCTTCATCAGGCTGAGATTAATTTAGTTCAGTGTCAGGAACCAGAAAACTTAAAAACAGCTTCTGTTTCATAGATGGATATCCTGCTATTTCCTGCGAATTAAAAAAAATGCTATGCCTTTAAAGAGCCACACATCCTCAACAGAGTCTGGATGAACAGAGCAGATCTTGTCTGGGTATCTTAAGGAGTGAGCAATCACTGACTATCCAAAATTTCTGCCTGAACAGTGAAAAATCCCTTGTGCTTTGGGATGTTTAAGATGTTTAAGACTACCATCTATTCCCTTTTCTACTTCACAGTGGTCTAAAATGAAAATGGCACGTGATCACTGCCACTGCTCCATCACTCGGGCAACTAAGGAGTTTTATGGTTTTGTTTTTTGTTTGTTTGTTTGTTTTTTTTTCTCCTGTAAGAGCCCTTTGCTTTTCTTTTGCAGGCCTGGTGGGTAGGAGATAATTTTTATACAGATGTCTGGAGAACGTGTTCCACGAATACTAGCACCTGTATGGCTATTACTGACCAATTCAGAGGTGAGTGTGTCTCCACACCCGTGTGTCAGTTCCTTTAGCAGAAGATGTGGTGAAACAGCTACAAAATTTGCAGGGGGAAATAATATATTTGTTATAACGTGCTCTAACTACTCAGGTCTTCTAAAAATGTTAATACTAGCTTTCCATTTTGGAAAAGCAAACTGTCCCAACAGTTTCTGTAAGAGGAAAACAGAGGGAACTGTCAGGTGCACTGGAAAGCTCAGTGCAAGAGAGTAAACACAAACAAATAACGACAAGTGCTAAAAAGTTCTTTAAAAATTACATCAGGTAAAAACAGTGAAGTAATCTGAAAGTGTGGCTGAAGTGATAGAATTTGCCTCGGAATTGAACTTTAACTTCCAAAGAAGAATCTAAAAATACTGGCTGTGTACAGGGATGGGGGAAAAAAGTGGCAGAAAGTCAGAACACAAGCTGAACTTTTAACAAAGAGGACTTAATATACAGCACAACCTAACATCCTGCTTTACAAAAAATAAAAAGAAAAAACAACCTTAAATGTTACATTTGCTTTATTTCTGTATTTTCAATCTTTGTGTTTATTAAAGAGGTAGATGATATGAAGAGTCACGTAGCTGTGAAGTAACTGCTTTCCAAGCATCAGGTTGGTTTAAAGCATATCTGTGCTGCAGTGAGATTATTACGCACAGGCATATCTAAGCTTACATGAATTTAATAAATTTGCATTTGATGTCTGTATTGCTATGCATTCATTGAAATTAGGTACCCAAACTAGATAGATTATGAGTAGCTCAGGTATGCCTGCTGTTCACAGACCTACTAACTGCGGTAGCTCTGCGAGAGGAGAGGTGCCGTAAAGAGCTTACCTGCGTAGCTTAGCTTGGCCGTATCATTGCAGCGAAGTTCCACAACACAGCCACGTGTAGTTACAAATTTTGTCGTTACTTTAGCTCCTAGTTAAGGGAAGTAATTGACAGGATGAAAAACCAGAATCAAAGGAATCTTCTGTGCCAAGCGTGGATATCCTGTCTGGTTACATCTTGTCAGAGCTGTCTCCAGGTCTGGTGAGAGGCTCAGATCTGCATCTGTGAGCGGTTTGGGACACCTGGCAGTTTCACTGTGCTTTTAATACCTAGGTGGTAGCAAAGGATGTAGTGTGGGAGAAACAGTCTCCTCAGTATTTTGATTAAGTTTTATGAAAAGCTTTTAAAAGTCCTTAAACCACTGGCTGTAACTAATACCAAGGAAGCAGAGAAGAGCCAAAGGCAATGGATGCACAACTGGTTTGCTGTATCTGCTCTATTCCTCTGCTCCTCTACTCATTGCAGGAGTCTGCAAAGAGAGAAACTGTATTTTTAATCAAGGCTGCTTTTGTTTTTGCAGAATATCAATCAATTCAAGCTGTTCAGGCCACCATGATCCTATCTACTATTTTCTGTTGTGTGGCATTTCTGGTTTTCATTCTTCAACTCTTCCGCCTAAAGCAAGGAGAAAGATTTGTGTTAACCTCTATTATCCAGCTCCTGTCATGTGAGTGATTTTTCAACACTTGTGAACTTTAATGATATTTACATGAAAATAGGAAAGGGAAGGGGAAAAAGGGTTCACGAGAAATTTGTAGGGCTCTTGAAGTCATAGCTTATCCGTCATATTTGTTTAAACAGTGAACTGCTCCATTCTGTACTATTTAGGTAGTTAAAACGTGGATGATATCACTGCTCAGAATGAAGTAATTTGAACTTTGAAGGGAAGGAATCTGAGATTCTGAACTGCTTGAACAAATCAAATAACTGTAGTAGTTACAGACAGGTACTTCCTCAATTTGTTGTTAGTCTTTAAAACCATCCAGATATTTAGAATCATTTTGTGTTCCTTGCAAATTTAATCCATGCCAAAGAAACTGAAAATGTGTCCTGAAATGCTCTGACTTTAGTTTGAGGATGGAAAACGAGTGTCTACTAAAAAAGGATATTGGTGGAAGCAGCTGACAGAAGAGACACAGTAAATGGTTGTTATGTATACTGATAATATTTTGAGATGCTAAACTTTACTATTTTCTTCCTTCTCCAGGTTTGTGTGTTATGATTGCAGCTTCCATTTATACAGATAGGCATGAAGAACTACACAAGAGCCATGAATATAGATTTGAAGTTTCTGAAGGCCATTATGGCTATTCCTTCGTCTTAGCCTGGATTGCATTTGCCTTTACTCTGATCAGTGGTGTTATGTACCTAGTACTAAGGAAGCGTAAATAAATGTCAACAACTAGTTATTTCTGTCACTACAGTACAAAACCAAATTTCAGTAACCATTTTGTATATAATCATTTACATGGTTTTGTAGTAAAGGTATTGTTTCTCTAAAAATGTACTGTGTTCTTGATACAAAACAGAATTTTAAAAAAAGGCAGGTTTAAGGGAATACCTGTCACGTAAAGGTCAGGGGTCTCAGCAGTGCAGAGCCAAGTTGTTTCTTTTACATATTTCATCATCGTAAATGGTTTTCTCTTTACTAGACATTAACAATTTCTTCCTGGCATCTAGTATATTACAAATAAAGCCCATGCAAATTAATTTGTAAGCAATATACTAACTATATTCCTGGACCAGATGTATCCCTTTGGAATGGGTTAAATATAGGGGGAGTAAAAATGAGGCCCAGATCACAGTGAAAAAGCAAACAATTATAAAAGCCCAAAGCTGCACTCAGTGCGTCTGTTCTGGCAGAGGATTAGTGTTCTGTTATTTATAATGGGCAGTGTCATCAAGCTTTTATTAAAACCACTTAGAATCATAGAATCATAGACTGTATTTGCTTTGCAAAAGTAAACAACTCCTTTTTGTACTCCAGCAAATGATTCTCAATTCTCTTTCCCATTTAATTTAAGCATACAGAGCCTTTGGTGGGAGAATTTACCAGCAAATTCACTGCACATTTGGGGACCGGAATAGTTTGAGCACTAAGAAATACCCTACTCAAGTCCTATAGCCCTTTATTTTTGCATTGTGCATAGTCTTTCTGGAAGGAAGAGGAGGAAAAAAACCCAAAAAGCATTACCTTGCCTATGTCTGCAAATTTCTAAGCAAATTAGTGATGAAGCCATGCCAGATACAGGTTTTTACAGCCAAACTCAGCATGTTTATTACACCAGGCTCTTATAATATAGTGATTTCATAGCTGATATGTCATTTACAAAAGCATTCCCTGAGTCTGTCTATTAGGAAACTGGCCTTTAAAGAATGCATTCTAAAGTCCTTTGTGATTTTGCCTGAACTAAACGCTCCCACTAAATAAATCACTATGCTTATGAATTGCAGGATAGTTTTTCAAGATAAAATGATTTGATGATTTTTCATTAATTTTGTGAGATAAATCAGTACTGTAATACCAAGCTTAACTGCTCAACAGTATAATACTGGCTTTGGCTGATGGTGATTTTGGAGTTGGGAGATCAGTGTGGAGTATGAATGAAGTCGCTTTTTCCGGTTAGTCATAGCTTTGATGCTTGAATATAGATTTGACTTTGTAAAAGCACTAAGTATTTATTTCATTATATTCACTACAGCTGGCCCAATACACAGGCAATACACAAGTAAATAGGTTTTGAATGAGGTTTTACACTTATGTAGAACAAATTTGTTATTACAAAGTAGTCTAGCTTTACTGAAGTTGACACTTACTGCATTACATGTCAGATGATGGTCTGACTCATTCCTTCAGATAATTCATCCTTGGTTGCTCACAAAGTAAAAGTTCAGGTGCCTAACTGTATAGGAACTGTGTCTAACATGAGTAATAGGTTGTATAGTTCCATTTCTATTCCTTGAACATCCTCAGATGCTTTGGCATGTATTACTTGTCTTTTGGGAGCAAAGAAAGCCCAGTAAGACTTAAGAAATTAGACCAGTAAGCAGGACAACACATCAGAAGTAATAGTAATAGTAAAAAAGCCAGATGAGTCTGAACAAAATGCATTCTCACAAGTCTAGCATGATGCTAGTATTTTGTCAGGTTTTTTTCTCTTAGTGGGAATGCTCTGAATTTCAAGAATTATTACCCTGCTTTTTAAAAAGTGTTTCTACAGTTTGTTGAATACATTTCAGATTCAAAACCTGACTTTTGCTAGCAAGCAGAATTTGTCATAAATAAGCAAATGCAAGTTTAAGGTTGAAAGTAGATAGTCTATTAGCTAGGCATTTTGCTAGTGTTACTCAAACATGAAATAGTAAGGGAAATTCTTAGGCAAACATGCATTAAAACTATCTTACATCTAGAAGACAGTCCTGTAAAATTGTAAGTTAAGCTGTTATGCTACTGACTTGAAGATGCTTCTTCAGTTTCTTGCTTTGATTCATTTATAGAGCAGATATTTAAAATAAATAAATACATGAGCATACAGCTTAATTCCACAGTAAAAGTTCTGTCCCCTTAATTAAAAGTGAAAAGCAGGCACACCATGGTGTACAAAGAGCAGCACATGATGCCACATAGAACAGATGGGAATGTTCTGCATGCGAAGAAAACAAATGCCAAAACAGTTTGAACTAGAGTTTTAACAGGACAAATTTTAGGATATTCTTTCTACCTGATATGCCTTTAAAATATACCATTTTCTATGCTCTATATATTCTGAAACTGTACATGAAAATAAAGTTAAAACAAATTCTTGTAATGTAATAGCAAGCTCAATACAATTAGCAATCTGACCTTGTCTTTAAGCTTGAGATATATTTACACAATGTTGGGCGAGAAATAGCTGAGTATTTGTGTGAACAGGTAAAATTAAATTTTTCCTGCCTCTACCAGAACCACAAGCTGGTTATTTTTGTCCTTTGTTGAAGACTTTCCAGGGCAAGCAGAGAAAATATGAGTGTATTGAACATTTGAGTGTATTATGTTTAAAGAATAGGTACTGAGTAATTCAAGATCCACAGATGCTCTAATAAGTAGTTTACTTATAAGATTTTTTTTTTCATCATTTGCAGAAACAGCTGTGTATTTAAGGTTAAGTTGAATGCCTTGACCATGTGAGAAAACGATGTTAGAAACAGGCCAGTGACTTCTGTACCTGCTCTGGTCCAAGCTTCAGGTTTGCACTGAGATGATATAAATACTGATGGGTTTGTACAGGTTGATCCAAAATAACACCGCCCCCCTCCCCTGCCAATTCACCAGAAACAATTTCCCAAACCCCATAAAACTTCCAACTTCTAATCACAGTGAACAAACGGAAAAGCCCAAAATATTAAAATATTCACTAGTGGCTGTGAAACTACCTTGACTTTTTTCTTACCCGGCAAGTAAGCATCTGAAAGGAAGTATAGGAAACAATCTTGGAAAACAAATCTAGAATATTTATGTCAATATACTTTAAAAAAAAAAGAAGTTTGAGGTTTGGGTTTTTTTTATGTATTCCATCCAGGACAAAAGAAAATGAAGTTCTCTACTACTTTGCTATGAGCTATCTTTAAAAAACTCCCACATTGTAGGTGATAGAACTGTGCTGCTTAGGCATTAACTATTTTATTACCCCAGCTACCTCAACAAATCATTTTATATGGTTCTTAATAGCTTTAAAATACTGGAAGGACTACAGCAGTCTTGTCTTACCTTGAGCACTGTGGAAGCTTGTGCCATTTACCTAAACAGACAAAACAAAAGAATCCTTCCTATAATTTCTAAAAATAGGAGTAAGATGAACCACTACCTTTCCAAACACTAAAGAGAGCTAAGATCCCTAAAATCATGGTTCATCAGTGTTACTGAAATAAAGAAAATAATGATATTGAAAATTTTATTATATTTTTAGTTTCTTCATGTGTGCAATAATCCCCTTCGAAGTAGTAAGAGGAAAGTAAGTGAAATGTGGAAGTGAGTTAGTTTTAAAAACAAGACTTCATTTGCAAAGCTGCAGAAACAACCTTACAAGATTAACAGAGTAAAAGTTCATAACAGACTATAACAAGTAGGAAACATAAGGAAATTAAAAAAATGTCTGCAGTACAAATAACGCTTTAAGTCGGAACTCACTGCAAGTAACAATATAGTACTTAATAGTGGAACAGAGTTCCACTCTTGTAAAGAGTTGTTTAAGGAGTTAGAGATTGTATATCACAAAATGGTCTGTAACATCCACATAGATCTTTTCATTGAATGACAAAGTATTACTTCTTTGGGATGATAACCTGTGATAAAGAGCAAGCCACTGAAAGTGGCAAAGCTCTTATTCTGCCCATTTTCTCGCAGTGTGATGCAGAATTGTTACTAGAGTTTTCATGGAACAGATCGAAGTGATAAATACGTAGGGAAGCATACTTTGGGTCAGTTTCTGTCTCTGACAGATGTTGCACATAAGCCACTTTTAGTTTCAGGATTGTGAGGAGGGTCTTTGAACTCTTCAGCGAGCTCAGGACAAAGAGGACCCTTGGCAGTGAAAGCAGATGTGGAAATTGCCTGAAAGTCTAGGCACCAAGACAAAAACAGTTGTTACTTAAGCAACAATAACAAATAAGCTAGTTAGACTACTTTTTAGTCATACTAACTTAGCTTCATGTAAATATACAAACTTCTGAATTGTTACTGTCTGTATAGTTTTGAAACTAACAGAAGTGTCACATTACCTGATGGTCAGGTATGAATATTTAGCATGTTGCTGATGGTTGGTTTCTATCTGTCCAGTAAGATTTTCCCCAAGGGACAAATTACTCCTTACACACTAGTAATAACAACTTGGAAAAACAACTTGTGTTTTTCAACTCCTGTCAACAGGAGTGCTGAAGAGGTTACCCACTACATCTAGAGGGATATTTGTTTACTTTGGATCAATACTGCACCAACTAAATTTCTAGATGTGGGGGGTTTTTTTTGTGTTCTATTTAATTTTTTTTCCCCCTTAATAAATTTAGGCTAAAAGCCACAAACCTATTCATGTACTTAGTGACTTAGTTTTAAAACCATTGTACATTGCACAGACGAGTAAAACTGCAGGTGCCTTCATTAAATTCAACTACTATGATAACTTTCAACAGATATGAAACAATCTTCTTATATCTGAACTATATCATGCGGTGCAGATTTTGGTCTATTTTACTGCTGCTTCTTGGAGAAGAAAGCTCATGTTCTGTTTCTCTTAAAAAACCCAACCAAACAAAAAAAAGTGAAACTGTATTTCTAAAAAAAAAGACAGTTGTGTTGCTGTCATAAATGCTAAAGTTCAGAAAACTGTTTAAACCAAATATGCAGACACTGATACAAAGGAAAGGGTGGGAACATAACACGTGTGCACTGCTTCTTAGACTCAACCTATTATCAGTAAGAGGTAAAAAAGGTGCCATATTCTCTTTTTCTTGAGAGGGTTTTTTAATATTACTGTAGATATTTTTATTTACTTTTTAGTAAATTATTTTCAGCAGAAAAATCTTACTTATGCTTAAAGTATCTGTATTGAAGAATTAAAACTGTTTTGGAACCTAAAAGCTCATAGAGTAAAAGTTTAAATCCTGTTAGCAAATAATATTTTCACACATTTTCAGACATGACAGATTTGCCAGGGGAGGGAGGGAAAGGAAGACAAAGTAGAGGAAAAAGAAGATGAAGGAGAAAGGATGACAGGAACAAGTTTTGGGGCTATAGTTTTTTGTGTTTATTTTTAACGATGGTGTCTCCTGGCATTACTTATTTGCTTACTTCTATAGAAGAATGTTTTACTGTTCCAACACTGTTCCAATAGAGCCGCCTCGTGGCGAAGGAGAAGCCTACTCCTTCAAAGCCCAGCTGTTTAAACATTGTTCCTTTCCCATTTGAAAAGGTCTTTAAAAAGTCTAACTTTCCATCAAGTTCTACACCTGCATCCTGCAATATGCAAATTCACAATTTAAAAATGAATATTGTACACAAGTTGAATTAAAAGAGTACATCATTTGATGTTTCTTCTCTCAGCTTTAGGAACCCTTAATGGAGGCATAGTGGCTTTGAATTCTGTTTGTCAATGGCTCAAAGAGGCGAGTATGCTGTCAGAAGCTTTAACTTTCTAATAGAGGTCTGACCCTTCACTAGAAAAATTCCAACAGCTCTCCAATATGACAGCATCAAAGTAAACGTTGTCAACACATGTAGTGTCTAAACCCTGTTTTGAGTTTGTTTAATCACGAGGACTGAAAAGAACTATGTTGTAGTCTAAAACTGAAAAATTCTCAGAAGATAACCAGTTTAAGAGTCCTACATAGATATTTTTTCTGTTCTTAAAGCAAGCAACAGCAGTGTAGCTGACAAAGTCACCAGGTTTCAGTGTAAACAACCACAGTCACATATTAGTTTACAACTAGGAATTAATGCCTATATTAGCACATGCATCTGCATCATACCTGACGAACAACCATTTTTGAGAATGCTTTCTTGTGAAATGCTGTCACAGTACTAATATGTCTCTCAAGTTTTTATACTTTCTTCTGCAACAGACAGCATGGGTTAAGAACCACTTAGAGTTCATTGGAAATAAGGAAGTTATGTAGTATTATCATATGAAGAGTAGACAGTGAAACAATTGCAAAGAACAAAGGCTAAAAATAAAACTATTATTAACGTATCTTTATGTCACACAAGATTAAAAGATTACATACTTTTGGTGTCTTTCTCTAAGGTAGCATAATAGTAATATGTGATACACATGCAAAATATTCACACAGTTATGCAAAGAAACTTACTAGCAATGCATTAGCCATTTCTTCATAGTTCTTTTTGCATTGTACTTGCTCAACTTTTCTATATTATTGACACAATCCTTACTTTTGCTGCTTGAATCTAAGGTACTTGGCTGAACAGAGCGATCTTTGGTTTGAAAGCCATATAAAATCTCCTCCTCTGTTGAAGCATTCTTTATTTTATTCCGTTTTTCTACTTGCTTTCGATTACTTAGCCGTGGATTTTTTTGGTCTCAGCATTGATGCGAATGCTCCATCCTTCCTGCCCTACCACAAACAACTGGATTTTAAGACAAAATACACGGAGTAACTCTTATCTGAAGTCTTTATTTTTTATAGTTTTGCAAATGCACAGTATTTTATAAAAAGTTTATTAAATCCTATTTTAATTATCTCTTGTTGTTTCAGAACAGGAAAATATAATCCACAAGGTGTCATCCCTAAGAAAGTAAGAGCGTTCCTCATATTAGGTTTAGAAATCACAATGGTCAGAACACTAAACAAAATGCGAAGAGCTAGCACTGACAGTGCCGAACGGTATTTTTTTCAGACTTCTCAGTCATACTCAGGTCAGCACAGAACACTATGTTCACTAGGTCACTTGCTCTTTCCCCACCCCACGGTATGATAAACGATACCTGTATTATCCCTGGCAAGCATTTGTCAGAACCCTCTACACTAGCTGAAATTGTACAACCACCCCAACACACGTTTTAGTCTCCACAAGTTTACGCTTCACAGTAACTAGTAATTTAAGCCTGTTATTTGCCATCCTGTCCTCCAGGACCAGTAAATTATTCCCTTCATCTGCACAGAAACCCCCTTATATAATTGAATATTAATGTTTCATCCTGTCTTCCATTTTCCAGTGTATTCGGTATTTGCTTGGAGATAGTGTTTTCCAGGCACTTCTAAACATTCTCATTTTTCTCTTCTGGGTGCGTGTCCCTTCCAGTGCATCCTCCTGAAACGCAGTGGGCCGGGGCGGGTGAGAAGCGGAGCCGCCCCGAGCTGCTCCCTCAGCCCCCTCTGCCGCCCGCGGGCGAACGGGCGCCTTCCGCGGGGCAAGAGGGGAAAGGAGGCGAGGAACCCCGGCCAGCCCGACGGCTCTGCCCCGGGCCTCCCCCTCGGCTTGCGGGCTCTGCCCCGGGCCTCCCCCTCGGCTTGCGGGCTCTGCCCCGGGCCTCCCCCTCGGCTTGCGGAGCGCGATCCCGCCGGGTCCCGCGTGCGGCGGTCCGGCGCCAAAACGGCCCCGAGCGACCGTTACGGCGCGAGTTCGTGCGCGCGGCGGCAGGAGACGCCCTCGCGCGTCGGCGCCGCTCGCGCCCGGCCGCTGCCCTGCGCCCGTGCGCAGGTGGCCTCGCGCTTCCCGCCGCCGCAACCGCGAGCCGCGCGGCGCGCGGGGGCCGGGCGCCATCACCGGCAGTAGCGCGGGGGCCACGTCGCCGCTGCACCGGTTTCCCCAGGCGGCCCCGTGAGCGGGCGGTTACAAACTGGAGCTTTACTGTGGCCGCAGAGGTTGCTTCTTACCTGTAAGAATTAATTATTAAAATGTGAGTGCATCCAAGGTGGTGACTGATTGTGAGCTGGCTGAATCACTGCAAGGTGAATGGCTGCTCCACAGTGTTGCAAACTGGAAGCAAAATGGAATGTTCTTGCGCTTATTTTCTGTCCATTCTGGTTATCAATGCATGTTGGGCTCTTTTTTTTCTAAAAGTAATCAGTCTCATCTGTTTCAAATCCGATTAGCCTATCATATAATCCTCTACTGCTTTTTTTTCTATAACAATCATTTTAGTTTTTCCACTCTTAAAGTCAGATTTTCGCCTTATCAATACATTAAATGCTCTTTAAATGTCACTCTATTTATCTCAACCCATGAATTCTCTTTTCTTTTCGATTCTCTCCCTCATCCCTTGGGAAGGGGCAGTAAGTGACTGTGTGGTACCCGATTGCTGACTGGGGTTAAACCATGACACTGACATATTTTATTAATGGTGCAGTAGTTCATTAAGCTTGCACTAATGATTTAGTCCTATAATTGATTTGGAAACAATAATATTTCGAGTGCATTTGTTATCTCTATAGCAAGTTTTCAGAATGTCCTCTCTGTGCAGTCTTGATGCTAATAAAGGAGGATGATGGCTATGTTTCAAATCTCCACTAGAATAGACCAGATACAGGTGTTTTGACTCTATCTAAGAAGAAAATGTCTTTAGAAAGGATTTGTAAGCAGCAGAAGAGTAACTCTGCTTGCTAAGCAGATGAGCCAGTATTTGGACTTGTTCAATTTAGCTATACAACAGACTGACTAGGGAATCAAAGTGTCTAAGAAACAGACTGGGCTTTGAACACCTGCCAGTTTTCAATATTACTACTAGCCTTGCAAAATAAACTTTGTCTTGCTAAAATTTGTTTTCAAGGCGCATTCCATGCCGCTTGTTTGTTTTTTTCCTCCTGGTTTGAACTACAAAACACTTTTACGTGCTATTTTGATTTATAAATTTAAATAGAACAGGGAAGAAGAATATTCAAGTTGCTGCTTTCAGAACTTTTCTCTTTTTAAGTATACAAGCTTATATACTAGCAACGTCATATGCTATATTACATTTATGTTCTGCCCAATGCATGATAAACTTGTGTAATTCACAGTGTTACATTGAATACATTATTTGAGTGGCTATTGTAAAGATTTTTTAAAAATCAAATAGAAGTTTTATGAGCACATATCAGTTGAAGATGGGTTGTCTTCTCATCTTATTCTCTTATACAGTCATTTCCTCTTCTCTGGAGAAAGGTAAAAGCACTTATGTCTCCTCAGTGTGCCTACTTCAGTTCAGCCTTTGGCTTCTCTCTGTGTTAGCAATTAAGTTCAGAGCAGCAGCAGTTTTCAAGGGAATGCCCTGATTATTTCAATTTAGTTCGTGTTGGTTCAGTTCTTAAAGCAGTGTTTGCATGTATAAATTAGATTCCTTTCAAAGGAAAGGAAACCAGAATCTCTGCTCCCAGTGAATTTTGAAACCTCCTGAGATCATTAGGTTCTGAGTCTTCCCCCAGTTGCTCTGGAGACATGATAGGAGTAGTTGGAGCTCTCACTGGAGATGCTTCGTTACCCTCTAGAGTGATCATATCCCTACATCTAGGTAGCATTTGCTGGGGCAGCTGTAGGAAGAATCAGAAAAGAAGGAAGTTTGGCTCAGCACTCTGCCCGCTCCGCAGTGCCAGAAGTTGGCTGGAAGTACAAGGGGTGACGGCAGGTTCGGACCAGTTTGAGCACTGCCAGGCCCTCTTCTTTTCTCCCAGCACACTGAGGTGTTGTGTTTGCCCCATAGGCCATATTCACATCAGCAGAAGTGAAACAGGCAAAGATCTTGGACTAATGTTATACTTTCTGAAATTCACTTATGCCTTTTGGTTTGTAATATTTTTAGTATGATGCTCCATCTTCTGGAGAAGAAGTGACATTTAACAGGCTTGGAATGTCTTGTTGGCTTCTCCTCTCTATTTGTCCAGAAATTGAGTCTTATTGAACAAGTTCTTAGAGGGTTTCTGTTGAGAAATGTGTTTACCAGTAATCCACGTTGTTTTGCCTCCTCTCTTACTATATGTGGTTTTTTGATCCTCATTAGCCAAATGATTTTGTTTGTTGGCTTGTTTTTTAGACGTTTTTAAAAATAGCAATGGAATTTTTTTTCCCTTTCACTGTTTCAGTGATTGCAAGGTTTTAAAAAAGTGCCAGAGAATTTTGAATTTGCATTAGAAAGAAGGCAGATGTTTGTTAGCTTCCAGACGTTCCACCAGTCACAAAATGTGAAAGAAGAAGAATGATATAAAGAAAAAGTAAGCATAACTAAAAATGTAGGTGTAGGCTATCAATGAACTAGTGACTGTTATCGCTCTCTCTAGGTTCAGGGACAAAATCCCAAAGTTTTTATAATTTTTGTAGTAAAAATTTCAGCTCTACCACATTTCAAACCTAGGTCCTGAAGTCAGGGTTTAAGGTAATTTTTATGAAGTTAAGCTGATCCTCAGAGGCCCCAACACCAGCAGTTCATTCCAGAATTCTGACCCACTTATAATGGTCTACCTTGCTCTATAGGGAAATATAGAAACAATAACAAGGTTCATTCTTAGTACATTAATTTGACACAAAGAACATTTTAAATGAAATGGAGTGCGGTTCCTGAATGCTACTATAATTCATCTGCGCTGAAAAAAACAAATCCTCAAGCAAAGAAAATAAATTTTACAACAGTAGTCACAGGTAGTTCTGAACATTTTCAAAAACAGTGTTAAAAATATGAGGTAGTACTCAAGGTCATATTAAATTACTTTTCATCCTGAAAGACACTTGCAAGTTGCCTGCAGAACAGATTGAGGTGGAAGGAAAGAATCAGATTCTTGCTCCCAGTCTTTGGTAGCTGTGGTGTCTGACAGTGGCGGAATCAGAATGGCCGCTGATAGGAGTAAGCTGTGGAAGGCTCTTAAATGAGCAAAATAGAAGTTTATGATGTAAATACATTTTATTTTGATTGAATCTTGCAAATTTGTCTATCCTGTCATGTGCTGACTTGTGTTGGCTGTGGTACTGTCACTTTTGGATTAAGTTCTTTACTCTTGTCAGAAAATGCAGATTTTTATCCTCCCCCCTCCTCACTCTTGGATTTTGATACAAGTTGCTTCAGATTCAGGAGGTTGCTTGCAATACTGCTGACACTGGATAATTAATTTAATTCTTAGTTCATGGTGAGGTTGCAGTCTGAGGCTCACCAAGGAAGAGCAGATGAACACTGTATGGAGTAGGGCTGTGATGTAGTGTTTACATACAGATCTGGAAAAATTGGCTTAAAATCACATGAAGCTTATATTCATAAATCAGGATGTAGAACCTGTGCTTTTCTACTTTTTAAATGCAGGTCATAGTATTGTTCTGTCTTGTCTTGTGTTGTGGATGCCTTAATACACAGAGCTTCCATACTGCATCTTTTCATGTGGTAGAACATGTGCTGTACTTCACATTTGTGTTAATTGATTACCAACTGTAATGATGAGCAGGACATCAAGAATATAAACAATATCTACTACATGCTATTCTGTACATAAACTTCTATTCTTAAATTGAGTTTAGCTCAAAAATTTTCTGAAGCCATGTTTAGTCAGGCTAATAATTGGTGGTGAGTTCTGACCTGCTGTTGGTAAAAATCTGCAGAATAATTCATATTCCACTGATAACTCCATCAGGTGGTGCAATTGCTGCATGGACTGGATATGCTATTTTTCTGTGAGAGTGGGAGCAGGGAGTAAGTGGAGTCATCCTCTTATTCTACTGAAAAACGACTCGAAATCTGACCCTGCAACAAATAAAAATAAATTTAATCTCTCGTATAGGAAGTGCTAGTTCTGAAACAATATTTACAGCAAAAGATGATCTTAACAAGAATGAACTAACAGAATTGCCCAAAGACTGAAGGTACTAGTAAGTACTCTATCAGGCCTGAAGACAGCATACAGCACCCTGAAACAAACACAACACAGATGAATCTTTACATCTTACTTTTCCCAATTCTTGTGCTGAAATTAAAAGTATTGATGTGTTTTCTTGTGTGGGAGAAAAAGGATAAAACAGTAATAGAGTAGTTTTGTATAGAAGTTGTAATTTTGTGTATCTTTTATTTTAAAAGGACACTCAAAAGGATATATGAAGTAGCCTTGTATCGTTTGAGATTTTTTTCAAAATTATCCTTAAAAGAGGTACATTATGCTGAAGTTTGTCATTGTCCAAAAGATTTAAATAACCCACAGAGCTAAATAAAATATTCCTAGGGACTATAGAAAAACTTGTTTCCCTGCAGCATAGGACAATAAACAACCAGGGGGAAATAAAACCCTTTAATAAAGAAAATCTGAGAACCCTTATTTCTCCCAGCTAAGTCCTAAGATAGAGTAGGACATGCACTTCTGTTTTTAACTGTCATAAATTGGAGACTTTGGTATAGCAGTAGAGAGGCCATTGATTCTGAGTGCTACCATACGAGCTGCACAAGTGTGGATGAGACACAAATCCAATTGACCATATCCACTAATGGCTTTATTTTTTAGCACTTTACTATGTAGTGTCTGTAGGAAGAGTCTATATGGCTGCCAGCATTTAGATGTCAGAGCAAAAGTGGGTGAAATAGATGCTTAAATATGACTAATAATTGTGAATCTACACAAACTGTAAAATATACTTTCCAGATAAAGAGCTGACAGGTATAAGACAAATATGTGAAGATTTATTTGGGGATATAGTCTTGTTCTAAAATTAGGAGACATTTGAAGTATTACTAAAAAGAAAGTATCCAGCTGTTCTCCTTAACTGTAACAGATTGCACTAACTGCAAAAGTCCAGTTCAGTGTAGTGTCAATCTCTGATAGGAAAATGTATTTGATTTTTCCTCCTTGCTTCTTGAGAGGAGGAAGACGGAGAAAAAAAGTAAACTTTAAATGTTAAGTAGAAAAGTAGAACTTGAATGTACAGTAGACTGGTACAGGTCTTTACATAATAGTTTTGACTAGCAAGCATCTCAGTTAGAATTAGTGCTGTTGGTTTTTAACAAGCAGTAAGTGTCGTATAGTAAGGTGAGAGAGGGGAAATGAAAAGGATACTGATAAATAATTTAACTGTTATCTACCAACTCTTTTAACTTTTTTTGTCTAAATTCTTAATACAGGTCTGGAATAGCACAAAGAGATCTAAGAGAAAACTAATCGAAAAAACTATATTGTTTAGCCAGATTAAAAAGTTAAAATAATTGGTTTTAATAATTAAATGTCCTACATAAATTTGTAGGGTATGGATATTTGTTTCAAAACTTTGGAAAACATTGCATCAGAAAGTTAGTGGTCATATTAACTAACCTTCTTAGAAATTGTGCTGTGTAGCATAATTTTGCTTAAATGTTTTATTTTTGTGTTTATTGATTACTTCTGTAATTTCATGACTTACTTTAACAGCACTTCCCAACCAAATTATGTGTGATTTTCTAGAAAGTACTGTTTATTGCCTTTCCTAAAAACACACTGAGCTTCCATCCAGTTTCCTTCTGGAAATAATCTCGAGCTTCCCCAGTTTTTTCGAGAATGATTTAATAATGACTATAAATAGTTCATGGAGCTCTCCAGCATATTCTTTATATGTTCTGGGGTGTATATTATCTGGTTTGGCACATTAAAGTCTTTAATGACTTGATATTTGTTATCTTCCCTGTTATGAATGTTGTGTGTCATTACCATGCTAAAATATGAACTTCTTACATGACATATGCTTCAAGAAGTATCAGTTCTCATGTGCAAACTTGGAAATACTCTGTAATTGCTGTATTAATATGCTTCTTTTCCCCCATGCTAGCTGCAACAGCAGTCAGACCTAACTAAGTGATAGTTAAAATACAAGTACTAAATAATCATTTAGTTATTACAGTAAATTTACACTGTAATTTTAAATGCAAAGTGACTCTTAGATCCCGCTGCTATTTAAAAAAAAACAACAGAAGACCAGTTCATTGGTTAAGCATAGTATTTGACAATTACCTTTATCTTCAGGGGGAAAAAAAAAATCTCCAAGCTTCCTTCATACAGAGACTCCTAAATTTGAAAAAGTTACAGCTCAAGTATATATGCAAGGAAGGAAACAAGTTCAGCAAAATTTAATACAAATTGTAGCTATTCATCCTCGTATAAACTTAAATGCGCATAGAATGGCACACAGAAAATTCATGTAATGCCAAAAAAGCTATTATTTTCTTGTGAAATCAGTAACATAATAGTGATATCTACAATCTGACTAATTTGCCACATTTTCCTGAACAAAAGGCATTATACTGGGTTCCTGCAGTACCACACACTGCAGACATAGTTTTATTCTTTTGTGCTTATGTGAGACAAACAAAAATACCTTTTCTGACCTGTTCCAGTAAAAGTGCATGTTTGTTTGTTTTTAATCATAGAATAGTTTGAGTTAGAAGGGATCTTTAAAGGCCATCCAGTCCAACGCCCCTGCAAGGAGCAGGGACATCTCCAACCAGATCAGGTTGCTCAGAGCCCCGTCCAACCTGGCCTTGAATGTTTCCAGGGATGGGGCATCTACCACTTCTCTGGGACAGAAATCAAAATATTATGGAAGGTGGCCTTTGGAACTGCAGTATCGCATAGCCAGAATTAACTGTGCCTTAAAATCAGCACTGTCTGGATCACAGACTTGGGATCTCGGTATAACAATAACTGAGTTCAATGTGCTGTTTTTGTTGACCCCATGCCCTTCCTCAGACTGCAGTAATGAACTGCACTGTGCTAAGACAGAATGACTACTGAGAATACTAATGAAAAATGATACGAGTACCTCATTATGCTATTATGTTAAAAAAAAAAAGTTATATTCTCTCTGTATATATCTGACTCCTTCATTTTCTATTTGGGCACTGCTAGCCTATAGTATGACAAGTTATTTTCTCATCTATGTAAGCGCACTTACATCACTTTTCTTACATCTTCCCAAATGGAAGCCCTGAGAACTGTTGTTACACCAGTAGTGGATGCTGGCATGCTCCAAGGTATACTTGTCTCTACAGATCTGTCATTCTTCTAGAGACCAGCTTCCAAGCTTTTCCATATATTTGTCCATTTGTTTTGTCTTCTTGCAACATCTGTTAGTGTTGTGATAGAAGCAAATGAGAGTATGTTTGCCTTCATTTTGCAAGTACCAGTAAGCTGTGATAAAGACACATGCTCCTCAGGTGCATAAATTTCAAAATAACTGTACCTTTTTCTTTTAAATTATGAAGTTTGGGGTTTTTCATTTGCTTTCAGTTGGAAACTAGGTAGGCTAGCTTTATGCAGTAGAGGTGAGGAAAAACCACTGGGATGTGGCAGTTTTATTAAGGAGAGGACTTGACACTGTTCCTGAAAACCACCTGCCTAGTATCTTGCTTAAACACATCGGTTCACGAGGATGTTGGCAGACTGGGGAGAAGGCACTAGCTTGTGAGGTCCTAGCAAGTCTTCAAGTTGTTTAGGCTTACATGGTCACAGTGAGAATTTGAGTGTCATGGTCTCTGTCTTTGGTTTTTATGGCTGCCTTCCTTTGGGAAGCACAGCACTATGCAATGTACTCCAGGCTGAAGAATTTATTCTCCTGACCCTCTCATGATTTTCTCAAGTTTTCATCTTTGATTTGTTGCTATAGCTGCTTCTGCTGGGTTGTCTAATCTTTCAGTCATTAACTTGCTTCCTCTGGCAATAATGCCTGATAGCCATTTAAAATGGTGGATAAATAGTGGTGGATGACGCACTTCTCTTTAAAATAAAGGCCTGAAGTGAAAGGCTTGTGTCTTATCTAGGAAGCAAAGTGTAGCTTGTCCTTAATACTGTAAGTTAGGTAACATTAAACATCAAGCCTGAGGATAGCTTACTTGCGTATTGAGATTTTCTATGCAAGTTTTGTGTATGCATCCAGTCTGACAGAATCCGATTCATTCAAGTCTTTATTTTCTAATCACTTTAAGCTACTAAATAGGTGGTTATACATGCCGTTACGCAGCAGCTTAAACTAATTCAAGTCAACACTGCTGTGGGTCCACCTTTCCCCTTCCCTCCATACAGCACAGTCTCTTTGCAGGGCATCTCTGTAATCCGTGCAGGGAGCTGACTAACAGGGTGTGCATTGTGCCTTTTTTATCCAAGTCAGCTTTGTTGGGTCAGCGTAGAGCCAGCACCCATGTGATGGACAGACTGATAATTTAGGCTGTGGTAATGCTGACTTACATTATCATAGCTGTTTTGGAAACGCATGAATGGCTAAGCTGATCTAATAGCTTGCTGCTGCTGGAAGGAAGGAAAGAGTAGTAGTTCGCCCCCCCTGCCCCTGAACTAGACAAAAACTTGGCTGTGTTCCCTCTCTGCTTTCATTGTCAGTTCTGGAGTCGGTCTGATGGTGTGATGTGCTGATGAATTTGCTAACAATGCAGAAAAATAACTTAAGATGTTATTTAGTTTTCTCTATGTTAGCAGAGTGGCACGGTTTACCATACATTCAGATTCATTCCAGAGGCAGTGCAAAGAGAGAGGAAGAAAATGAGGTAATAGGATCGTACCTGTGACTGAGAGTGAACTGGTAGGTAGAGTGTAGTTAAGAAATGCATTTGAGCTTGAGTATGGCTGGTCAGATCAGTGACATCTGGCATGTAACACTACAGAGAGTTCAGAATAAGTGGCAAAGCAAGTTAATAGATCTATTAAGCAACATGAGCAAAACCCATTATTTACTGTGAAGTCAAATCACAAGGCAGTAGTGTCACACAGCATTATTAGATGAGACTACTTGCTGCTCCAAAAAAGTCAGTCTGGCCTTTGAAGGATAACTGTGATATAGGCCCCTGCATTTTCCTGTTTGCCTTATTTGCTTTGAACTTTGGCAGTATGGTAGGTAATGAATTTCTGGCATCTGAAGGTGATGTGCGGAAAACAGACTCCACAATCTATAAGATTGTAAAGTAGGTATGTTTATTCACCACTGGGCAGCACTGGGGGGTAGTCCCACCAAAACCGTGCGCGCCTGACGCAGCAACTCACTTTAAATTTATATAACCAAGTGTTACATGTACATAAAGTTTCGCAATCCACCTATACATATGCATGACCTATCCCCACTTCGTATTAAAATTAGTCCCAAGGGGTCATTTTCATAAACTCCTCCCACCTGCGCTTGCGCAATGCCTTCTGGTGATGGTCGTCGGGGGTCGTGGGGATGAAGGTAGGTGACTCTTCTTCGTCACCGCTAGTAACCTTTTGTTCTTGCGCAAACTCAGTTACCCTTGGCTTTTATTCAAGCTGCAGGGTCGGTTTTAGCTGGTTTTGAAGCAACTCTCTAGTCCTTACCAGGAACTGTCTTTCTTGAAGAATTGCAAGACTTTCTGCTTCAGATAGTTTGCACAATGGTTAGCAAATCGTTAAGCAAGTGGTTAGCAAAACATTAAGCACTGTTTATCAACTTGATTCCTTAGTATGCACAGCAATAATTAATCAATGCCATATCTACTAAAATTTCTTTAGCTTCTCTCAAAGGCTGAGCCTTGCACGGTGGAGAAATGGCAATGTGTGATTCTAGAACAGTTAACTTGGCACTTTATATTATGTATTCATATAGGTTCAGAATTTTATTCTGCCAATTTCTTGTGTTTAGAGTGTCCCATTGCTCATATCTTCAATCCTACATATTTTCCTTTTGACTAGACATTCATGCCAGAAGTTGCAGGGTGTCAAAATGCCGGTTCATCTTGCCTTGCGTAGGTGTCATTAGCAAAGTGGAATCACTTTGTGTGTGTGTGTGACCTGTCTTAAAATAAATGTTAATATGGATACTGTTGTACTGTTGCAGTTGAGACATGCTTTTTGGCTCTGGGAAAGCAGAGAAGACATTATAGGCATGACCTCCAGGTCTTATGCTGGTTTGCCTATCCTTTTGTACAGTGGAACAATGATCTTGATTGCTTTTTGATTTGTAGATATTTTGCAATCCCTTCTAAGGATACTAAGCAGTACAAGTATTTTAACTTCTTTTAAAAAAAAGGTTTACCTTCAAAAGTTGCGATTTATTAAAGTAAGAAAAAGTGTGATGGTTTTGTCTAAACTGGTGATCTAAACTGGTAGTACTCCACTCAAAACTTTGGTAGAAGGACTTATGCCTCTCTAAAGATTGAGAAAGTACCATGACTGTTTGATGAAAATTTTCATCTCCCACTAACACCTACATCAAAAAACAATGATCTTCTACTAGAAAAATACCAGGCAAGTTTCATGAGAATGATATCCTTGAATCAGCTTGGCATGATTGGCCTGTTCATGGAGGGAGCCCTGGGATCAGAGCTGCTTGCCTTTGAGAGCGTATGTCCTCCTTTGGCTGCAAAAGTCAAAGGGTCTGTGCTATAATCCTTCCTAGAAGGGACTCAGTGTCTCCCAGTCATGTGGTCACCAAAGCGTACATAACTGTTGTGACAGGGGGCTAAATAAGGGAAGCACTTACATATGGTGTCTAATATAAAGCTTTCTTGTGACATAGTGTGGAACAATCAAGAAAATAGATGCGTGGGTGGGATCATAATGTGTCTTTTATCTTCAGTTTCAAGCCACTGTTTTGAGTTGAGGCCACTGTTTGGTTTTGGAGTGTTCTGTTGCACTGTATGTTCTTTCAAGGTAAGTTGTCAAAATAAAGACATGGAAGCACACTGGCTAATGGGCTGAACAGGAATCTGGGAATAGAGGTCTTGACTTCTGATCCCTGAGCTGTTTCTATGGCTCAGGGAGAAAAGCCTTTTTGATTGGCTTAGATAAATTACCACTACAGAATACAATTTGTTTTAATGTTAGTGTTTTCTGCATTCAGTGATTGAAATTTGATCACTTAGAAGAAAACATAAATACAAAGGCTAGTATATGTGACTGTCCACATTTGTAGGGGATTCATGTTCTTAGGAAAATGCTTGCTGTTCATAGCAAAGGTCAGGGAGTCTACCTCAGGTGTCATTTTAACCCATTCAAACTAGGGTGCTATTATATGAGATAGTTGCCAGATTATGTCTGTTGAATTATATAGACTGAAATAGCACTGAGGCTTTCAAAACTGTTTGAACAGTAAGTTTAAGAGAAGGTGAAATGTGAATTCACTCAGTTACTATTTAGCAACGTCTCTTGAAATGTAGTGTAATGTATATCAGACTTGGATGTGGGAGAAACTAACTTGTGTTAACAATTGGTTATTTTAAATGGTAAGAAGAAAAATCCACCTACTGCATCCTTTGGCATCTGAATTGATATTCAGAACTAAGAATCAGTGGTGCAGATTGCTCTTAGGAGTATTATTAAGAATGTCCCTGAAAAAGGCTATTTTTAAGAAAAGGCAAAACTGAAGTGTATTTCACCTGTGTATTAAGAAGTTCATATTTCTATTCAGCAGACATATTATTAGAGAGGATGGAGTAAGAACAGAAAGATAGATCATGGCAGGAAACATTTAGGGCAGAAAGGGTATCTGTAGGCAGCAACAGCAATGGTCAAAAATATGTTTCTCTTTCCAGGAGAAACTGGAAGCAGATGATCAGAAAAGGTTAACAGATTTTGATAGATGAGTGAGTAAATTATAGGCAAATAAATTGCAAAGTGGAGCAAGCAAACAGTATCCAGGACAAACTTAAATGCAGATGAGTCAGAACAAGCTGACACACCAGAGTATGCCATAGCCGTAATATCAAAGGCAAAATGAGATTCCTGTCTTTGCCTTATTTTAGAAGGCAGGCAATCTTTAAAGAGAAACAAGTAAACCAGTAAAGTGCAGGTTTTAGAATTGCTACTTTGACTGTTGTCAGGGCCCTGAGGGCACTAATAGGCTTTGACAGCCCTGACCAGCCTCACCTGGGACCTCCACCCACACGCATAGGCCCAGACAATATTTAAACTCAGCCTTCAGCCTGTGCTTCAGCTGGGCTGTTAGGAGGGTTTGTTTCTAGCTGAGCTATGGCTGTGTCCTGCCAGGCTGTGGGTGCTGGACCCTTGTCTGGCCCTGGGTGCTGTTGCCAGTCCTGATCCTGATGTGTGGACTGAGTTCTTGTTTGACCTATGAGTCATCCTGGATTTGCCTGATGCTTTGGGCTGAACATGCCCTGCTCCCTTGCTTGGGTGCTGGCTTTGCCTGGCAAGGCCCTTGTCCTGTTGGCTGTGCTGCTGTGTTTGTCTCCCTATCCTGTGGGGAGCAACCAGCCCTTGCTGTGCCTTGACAACTGCTTTATTGGCTTGAATATGGCAGGCTTAAGGAAAATGACTAATTTCCATTTTATTTATTCTTTTAAAATATCAGATTATCAGAGAGCAATCTGTCTATTTCTAGAAGTGAACTGCTTTAACTTTAGATTTTGAGATGTAGTTCATTCAATAGTTATATAAAATTTCTTGCCAATGTTTCACTTCTATAGTCTGTTCCAGTCTTCCAATAACCTATGATTTTTTAGCAAGAAAGACTTCAGCCTTTGTAAATACTATTACCTTGCAAGAAGCTTATTGTATTCATTTGTCCTTTATTTTGTTAGAAGAGCTAGCCTTGATATTGTATCCCATTTCCTTTCCTGCATTTACAGTTTTCTAAAGGAAGTGTGTCTGGCTTTAAGTTAAAATGCTTAATGAAATACTACTTCAATTGATTAAGATGTGTTCAATGTCTTTTCTATTGCTTGTAATTACACAACACAAGTTTCCATTCCCCAGAACAGATTTTTCTGCTCAGCTTCTTCTGTCCAAGTGATGCCTAAAACTGTCCTATTAACTAGCCTGCATTAAAGTGAAAATAAATGGTAAAGCAATAGCAGAGGCATCAACCATGGCCCTGGTCTTTTGCTGGGTGTGCAGGCTCTGCCTTGCAAGTCCTCTAGAGGACTAAGACAGAGCATGGGATTACAAGTACGATAGCTAATATATGTTCTTAAGCACTTGTTTTTATATGTAGCTATTGGTTAAAATGCTTTCATTAGTTGCTACTGTTTCTGACATTGCAAGTACCAGTATTTCAGACTATCACTTCTAGACTTGAGTTTGCTTTCTAGCTCAGTAGCTATTGTTCAGATCTAATGGTAGCTTTTCCTGTAGTCTGACCTTGATCCTGCCCATCCTCCATTTTCAGAGGTGCAGTGCATGCTTCAGCTTTGTTATGAACGTGCTGTAGAGATGAGCAATTACTTAAATTATTTCTTGGCTTTAGCTATGTGGTTACTCACAAAACTAGATGCTTTTACACATCTCCCTGTGAGATATGGGAGAGTGGTTCTAGGAGTATATAGAACTGCAGGTCTCTGATAGAGAATGTTAAAGAGTGAACACTGTAAATGACTCAGTCTTGTGCTGTTTGATAGGCCCTTTAAAAAAAAAAAAAAGCCAGTACAAGGGATCATTTTCTTTCAGTTGTGCAAATGCAACAAACATTTCCACTTTCTAACCTTTGCTTAGCTCCTTGTCTGAATAATAAACTCTATATACTCGTATTTACCAACAAGTATTACAGTGGAGGGGGGAAAAAAGGTAGAGCAATAACAAGGTCACCAGCTGTAGCAGAAGAAAGAACTTGCCTTACATAAGTTAGAATTAGCTGGAAGTGATGAATAAAGTACTTTATCAAAACCACAGCTCAAAGAGTCAAAATGGAAACAACCTACCTTGGAACTATGCTACTACCTGGGGTCTTTGGCTTTATATCTTAGGCATTCTACGGGAACCAATAGTGAAGATAGTCTAGTTAATTGACTACAACAAACCAGATGAATATAATTTGAACTTTCTTTATGTATCTTTTCTACCCTCCTCTGTTTTCCCTCTCTTCCTTTACCTCTTTTGATCAAATCTTGGATGGTAAGGTAAGATTTCTGGAAAAAGAATCACTAAATTACAGAACACTTGCATCTTAGTCAGAGACTAGGTAGATCAAGGGTTCTCTACTGTCTGTGATCAGGAATCCCTAACTACAGGATTTCCACTGTAGACTACCCAACTATTTTGTTCTGCGGATTGCAGTGTCTGGGGAGGTTTAGGATGTCTTTGGATTTTGCTGAATCCCAATATACTCTTGAAGTCTCTCATAAAAGGGTAATATGGTGATTTCTCAACTGCATCTGGGCAGGGAGTGTGGTAAGGAGGATATATTTGTGCTGCATCTTACTGCCTCAGATGGTTGCAACGGAATTAAGGAAATCTGTTCTGTAGAATTTTGTATACTTGCAGCCCTACCTCCCCCTTTCAGTTCACAGCTAAGACTAAATTGATCGGTAGACGCGATTGAATTGGTCTGAAGTCACGTTTTAATGATGGCAGAGGGCAGGTACAATAGGAGTTTGATTGTTACTGATTCAATTACTTTATTCAGGAAAGAGAATGCAAAATAGTTATATATAAATAGCCCATTATTTAGCATCATATATAGGTCCTTTTAACAATTTTTATTGCCGTTTGATAAGGACAAATTCAGTGTATTTTTTTTTGTTTCGTATAATTATTTTCTTAATGCTGTTGAAACCAGAGTACTGAGCACTGGAGACCCACTATGGCCATCCAGTTCTCTTTTCTGAATTTTTAAATCTCAGTGATTTTGGGGTAGGGAGTATCTTGACTTTGTCAGCAGCTTCCAAAGACTGAATCTTTCTTGCATTTAACAGTGGTTACTGTTTTAATTAAATCTGTATAGGTTTTTCGCCTGTTTTTCTGGTGTAGTTTTGTGAGCCTCTAAAATTAGATGAGAGCTTGTTTTTTTCTGGGGAATTTGAAAGGCTATGTTGCACACAGGCTGCCCCTCTGATGCATAAGGTGAACTGAAGCTTCAACTGTGGGGACATAGGGATACACAGAAAGCAAAAATCAGGTAAGCTGAGGTTTCAAATATGTAGTAGTGAAACCACTGGAATTGTGCCTTCATCCTACTTTCATCCAAACTAATAACAAACATAATTTTTGTGGATGAAAGTTGTGCTTTAAAAATACCTTCATTTCAGAAGTGGTTCCTGAAATTAAATGAAACCAAATACTTCACAGGATTATGCTTCTAAGTGGATCCCAACCTTTTGGTAGCCAGTCCTTACAGACCCAGTGTTCTATGGGTAACTAGGTCCCGCTGTGAATGGGAAATACTCTAAGAAGGAGAAAGAGCACAACAACACAAGTGTACCACAGGTATGGATGCATATAAAAATGCATATATCAGCGAAGATAGTTTTTAGTATTATTGTTCTAAATTTTCCAAACATAATTGCTTTTCCTAAGTTGATCTCCTTACATACATGACTATCTTATTTTTGTTTGTGGTTTCATTATTGAAATATTTGTGGAATAACTACGTAGTGCCCATATATGCTGCTTTCAGGTCATGTCTAAATTGCTGTGGAGCTAATGAAAGCACTGGTCTTACTGTCTATGTGCTATACTGTCCTACTGCCCATACTCTCTGCGCATCTTAAAGTATCTTACCCTCTGGCAATTATTTTGAAACTGCTTTCTATGTGCAGTGTTAGTTGAACTGAAGGGATGTTTAAGTAGCTGAGAAACTGGCTAAACAGAAACTGAGGTGCTCGAGCAAAACTTACTTGCAGACAAAATGGATGTGCCTGTGAAAACAGAAGCCCATTAGTTCTGCCACTGTAGGGGGAAAAAAAACATCCACCAACCTGAAAACTGTTTTGACTAATCTGTGTTATTCGGGTAGTGTTTGTTACTGATGTTTGAATAGCATAAAGTAAATATAAAATTGTTGCTTATCATTCTTGTATTTGATTTTTGTACTTGGTAGTATAAATGCTTATGTCAGCACAAACTCATAGGTATGCTAATCACTTAACTATTATATCTCAAACAGTAGGAACGCCTAGTCCAAGACAGAAGACAGAACAATTTTGCTAGGTTATTTCCACAAAAGTTCCATGTATTGTTTCAAATATGGTGTTTCTAGTTATCACCCACTTTTCATTTGTCACTAAGTCATTTGTTTTCTGAGAACTGTTATTTGGAAGAGTAAGAAAATAGAGATTTCTCCAAAATGAGTACTTTACAGACACATGGCTAGGGGAGTAAATTAACTTCAGTTTTTTAGTGTCTTCACTTCTTCACTGCACAAGTGATATCAGATTTTCTTTTTCCTTTAGATATTAATAGGTGTTAAGTCAGTTTAATTTTGGTGATAATAAGCTGTTTGTGTACTTGTTCTTAAGTAATACATATAACTCTTTGTATGTGTATTTTTGTATTTGTATTTTAACCACTTTTAGATACCTTGTTTATATGCAGAAAAGCCTTGAAATTAAAACATTTGTTATAAGTGGTACAACTGCTTACAAAGTTATATCTTTTTTTTTTTTATTTATTTATAACTGCTTAACTTGAAATTTGTGAGCAGGCTTTGAAATAGGAGCTGGCACTCGGGATTTCCCCTTTTGAAATTTTCTTCTGGTGCACTTTCTCTCTGGCTGCATGAATTGTTGCATTGCACCTTGTGAGTTTAAGAAACAATTCATATGCAAAGGCAAAGGCAGGAGTTTATTGCTAGCCTAATTAAAGTCTTAACAGTCTAATCAAAGAGTTATTATTAGTCTGAGTATAATTATTGCGGAGAAAGATCTTGAGTACTGTTGTAGAAAAGGTCTCAGTCATAATACAGTTAAATTTGTTATTCACATGCACCCTAGTAGTTACCCCACTTTTCCCTCTGATGTTACATTCATGGATTTGCTACCCTTCTGTGCTGTAAGGTCAACAGTCACAGCCTTCCTCAGCAAGGAATGAGGGGGGAGTTACAGCCTGGCAACTTTTCACAAGGAGGGCACTGATGTTGATGGTGGTGTTTTTTTTTTTTCTTCTAGAGCACACTTGGGGCTATTTTTGTTTTCTACTGCATACTTACACCTTACTCTCTATGTCTGAAATTCCACATTAGGGCTAAATTTCGCAAATGTAAAATATACTGTATATGTATGTATATTGGATGCTTGTTCTGTGTTATATCTGATTTTACCCAGGTCCTGAGTTTGCATGCATTGACCAGCAATCGGTTATTCATGAGCTGAATATAGCTGAGATCTCTTTCTTGTTCTTGAACTTTCAAGCTCTTTGCTCTCATCCTGTTCCTGAAATACTCTACACTATATTGTTATTCTAGAGTAGTAAATAATTTATTCTATACATAATAATAATTACTTGTTATTCCACTACATTAATCACAGAAACCTCACAATTACTGTAACAGTAGGGCCTTACACCACACAATTGCACAAAGATAAGTTAAAACAAGGTAAGCAATAGCCATCTCCTGTTTGATCTCCAGATAGACCAAGGCAAGTTCAAACAAAGACTAACAGCTCCTGAGGTTTGCAAGGACAAGTTAATACAAAGCCTGTGACTAGTAATGGCAGTGGTGTGCTGCTTTTGCTACAGGCCTACAGAATCTTGCTGAACATTGTTTTGAGTTCAGACCAACCTACAGCCTGGTAGAGAGGTGCTCCCATGGCAGGTAGGAGATGTGGTCTTTATCCTTCCAGCTCCTGTTTGCTGGCTGACTGCTCTGGTGGAGTGCTTTTCTCTACTTTTCTGGGGCTGGTTGAAGAGAAAGCACCTAGATTTCAAGAGAGACTGATTTCAGTTTTGGTGCATATGTAGACAATAGGAAAAAAAAACCCCAAACTGGCAGTCAATATGGACTGTGCAAGGATAATTACATTCTCTAACGTGAGACACATGAGACCGTAAAAGTACCTTTTCCCTCCAATTCTGCAGGTAAGAGACAGTCCATGAATATGCTTTTTGTATCCTCTTGTTCATGCTTTTTTTTTTTTCTTGACATCTCTGTTCTGATCTCTCTGTTCATTTAATCTGGATATGCTAGGAGCTTTTTGAAAAACAAGTTGTGGTTCTTCAGTGTATTCGTTTCTTTAGAGCCTGTTTAGAGATGCACTAAAAAGGATCTCAATTTTAGGAAAAATCCTGAATATTTTATTTTTCATATCTCATTACAAAAATGATAACCACTTTTCAAGATCTTGGTTGTGCTTTTGATACAAAGTGAATTATATGCTTTCTTAATATGCTGTGAGAGGTGAACAGTGCTTTAATGGAAGAAAAGCAGATACTGTCTGAAAAACTACTAGTGAGGCAGTTTTAAAAAAATGTTCAGTACTACAGTTTTGTGTTTGTAATAGGCTATTATAATAAAAGATAAACTTATTTATAGGATTTAAAGCTGTAATTAGTAAGTGTGCTGTTGAGGGTTGGGTCAGCTAAATGAATAAAGTGAGTATTAAAATTCCTGTTGTGCTTAAGAGTCAGTGAGAAACTGACTGCCTGCCAATGTCCCTGACTCATCTTAATGCCTCGACATTAACATAAAGCGGTTCATTTATAGATGAACTTGCACAAAGATTGACGCTAAGGATGAGGTGACTGATGGGAGATTACACTGGAGTTTTGTGGTGTATATGGAGAATTGCCGTGTATCAGGAATCACAAGTTCACGTTTCTGTAGTTCTAGAAAGAAACAGTGGCTGCTTGGACTTGAGTGTACTTCAGATGGGGTTGGTTGCTACTTGAGAGCATGGGAGCAATAGAGGTTATTTGACTGATCAATTAAATTTCCTTAGCAGTTTTTTCCCATTCATTTTCTTTTCTGGGAGGAGAGGTTCAAAGCATTCAGACATCTATCTCCAGCATTTTTTACACTTGTAAATTATTTGAAGCATTGAGGGTTCAGCTTTTGGCTTTTTTTTTTTCTTTTTTCTTTTTTTTTTTTACTGCTCTGTCCTTTGCCTGAGTTCTGATTTTTGCTATAAAGAAGTAAATGTTATGGGCAGTGGTTGTGGAGTTACCCATTTTAATAGATTAAGTAAGCATTAAGACTTTACTGTTGCACAACTTGTGATGGTTTTGTTGAGGATTCTGTACCAGATTCCTGAAGGTGCTGTTGTGTGTTTGCCACTGAGGCTTTCTACCTCTGGCTACACTATGTAGCATCAGCTGTTGGAAGCTTACTACAAGCATCGGGGTTTTTTAGGCATTTTCCTGCTTTTAAAAAAAAAAAAAAACCAACACAAGTTTAGCCTATCCAAGTAGAGGAAATCTAATTCCCACAATCTTTGCAGTACACCTTTTCCCCCAGATAAGAGAGCTGTTTTTATGGTATTTGCACAAGACTCCAGAGAGTTCTTTGAAACTGTGGGTTTGTGGGCACAGGGACAAGAGGAGGAAATTTGTGAAAGATGTCAATTTCTACCCTTTAGTAAAGGCAAATGAATTTCATACTAATGTAAAGCACCTGATTTAAGCTGTATGCAGAAATCCGTTGCTTTTACATCTTGTGTAAATCTCATCTCATGAATGCTTTAGATGAGGCACTCATTTCTGACATGCTTCTTAAAGGTCTCTAGATACAGCATTTGGAAGAATGTCAATTTATAATTAATACTTAAATGTTGAAAATCACGAAGCTGTAACTTGTAACAGAATGAAGCATGTGGAAAAAAGTAATACACAGTAGAATGAGGCAAATTACTAAATTTAGATCAGCCTTTACATTTGAGGGCCTAGCCATGACTTTGCATGGGTATGAATATCAGAACTCTTAACTGATTGTGAGTCCAAGCTTTACTAATTCTTGAATATGCAGTGGTGAAAATCTTCACTGTTCCCTTTATTGGAGTAGATGAAGGTCAAAACTCCAAACCCAAACCACATCCAACCCACATTGCAGGCCAAAAGTTAAAAAAATCCAAACAAATCTAATCATGAGCCAAGTAAGGTATGGACTGAAAAACACAAAATCCCATCTACTGAAAATACAAGTTGTCTCGTAGAAAGAATGTATAGAAATGCCAAGGTGTCACATTTCAGCTGTTACTTCAGGTGAAATTTATATGGAATTTGAGAGGCTGTCATTTGAAATGTTGAGTTCTACTGCCTCAAATTGTACATAGCAAAAATATAAATGCTCTGTTAAGTGCAGTTTGTAATATATTTTTGTCTGGATAGTTGTGGGGCAAAGATGCATATTCAGATGTCTCTTGCTTTATCAGTGTCCTGGTTTGGCTGGGATGGAGCTGATTTTCTTCAGTAGCTGCTGTGTTTTGGATTTAGGATGGGATTTGGTATGGAAAGAATGTTGACAATACAGTGATGTTATGAGTTGTTGCTAAAGAGACCAAGGACATTTTCCAGCTTCCCAGGTTTCACTAATGTGCAGGAAGCTGTGAGGGGTACAGTTGACCCAAACTGGCCAAAGAGTATTCCGTGCCATAGATGTCATGCTCAGTGTGTAAGCAGGGGTTGGCTGGGGGCTCTCTTGCTCCTTTGCTTGCTGCTTGGTTTCGTTTCTTTGATCACTGCTGTATTGGTCATTGGGTTTATTGGATGGTGAAAAATTGTGCATTGTTTGTTTTGTATATTTGTATATTTTAGTATCCCTTAATTTTGTTATCTTCCTTTGCTATCCTAGTAAACTGTTTTTTCAACCCATGGATTTTCCTTTCTTGCTGAGTCTCTCTCCCATCCCACTGGGGAGGGTGAGTGAGTGGCTGCGTGGTATTCAATTTGCTGACTGGGGTTTAACTATGACAATCAGTTTATCCGGAGCAGCTCGACTGTGGAAGCAGTAGAATTCATTAACCTTTTTCAGTGAGCTTTCTTTATTGGTACCTCTCCATATAGGTAACTGTATCCAAGTGAGAGGGAGAATTAGCTAGGGACTAAAATCCTTAGGCAATGCAAATTAATTCCCTTTGCTTTATTACTTGACTTGCAAATAAAATATAGAAACTGCCCACTAGTCAGTGGTTTACTGCATATGTTCCTAGCATCTCAAGGAAGTAATGTAAATTAAACTGGAGCATGATCTGTGATGTGAATCATGCACAGGTGCCATGCTTAGCACCATCATTCATTGAAGGTCATTATCCATCTTTTATTTTAAAACATTATTTCAGCTATGATTGTGAGGACAGAATATTGAACGTAGGTTGGAAATTACATTTTAAATTAATTTAGAAAAGCTAAAGAAACCATTAAAAATTAACTCATACAGAGCTAGAAAATAAAGCATTTTCACATGTTTATGTAACTTGAAGTGATGAATAAGTGTTAATTAAAATGGTTCGCCATACCTGTTTCAGAACCGCTTGAGTGGTAAATAAATGTTTTCTAGTGCTGCTGAGTCAGTACCTGATCAGGAATGTTTAAAGCACTCATGATTATCAGAACTGACTTCTGTGGCACTTACGCTCTGCAGTTTTGAAGATCTGAGCATTTAAATTTTCAATATAATAATTAATCAATGTGGAAGACGAGTTTTTTTTTTTTATAACAGAACAGTAACCTTTTTCATTTCTTATATGAAACTGATGAAGGTAAAATACTTTGCTCTTTGCTCAAGCAGTTAAGCAGAAAAATCAAACTCCTGTTTTGCAATATAGGGTATTACCATTGATCTCAGATCAAGATTTGGCCAGAATTCCTTGATTATTGAAGGACATCAGTCTGCAAATCTGAGTCTAATGCTATTGGTGGTGGTGTGAATGAATGGGTGCTGGCTATTTTTAAACTTAGTCTTAAGGGGTTTAGTTGCATGTCATTTAATTTTGCATGGAATTAGGCTGACAGCCCAAAGGATGACAGTAATGACTTTGGTTCCAAGTGTGTGACAGAACTGTTTGAGGGCAGCCTCTGATGCAAAATGCTAGAGCTGGGAAGCAAAAATGGAAATTGTGGTCTGCTATTTGTTTAATATATTATATTTATTTATATATTTACTTCATAGATGTGTGTTAGAAAATAAATTTCTACTTAGGAAAATTCATAAAATACATAGAACAAATAAATACAGTGCACAGAACAATAGGAGAACAAAGTAGGCAAGAGTAAGGTTATAGGGAAACTCATGTGAGTCATTACTGAAGGCTAAATTCTTCATGGCTGTATCAGTTATGAAGAATGTAGATTTTGATTACACACCCTATCGCACCCACTACCCAGTGCCCTGGTCCGCTTTTTCTCTTTGACAGTTAACTGTTAGTATAGCAAGACAGGAAGCTTTTCACATTTTGCATAATTTGGTTTCAGACTTTTATAGTTACTTTTTCCTGTTCTGCATGGAGATAAGAGATTTGGACTTCTTCCAAAGCTCTTGAATTGGGAGCCAGTCTCTTCAGCATTATGTGACTTGAGACTGAGTCAGGGGTTTTGTATTCCAGGTTAGTGTCAATAAACATTTTGTTTTCTGGGCCAGTTTGTGGTTCTGACTGGAAATTCAGCAGTGATTTTTTTTTTTTTTTTTTTTAAATTAGAGCTGGTAGTCCCTATGGAAACATTTATTTTCTGGAAGCACAGCCTGTTGAGAAATTTTGGATATGTTCTCTGTGTTATGAAGTGAGAGGGGTAGGTAGATGCTGAAAATACCTAGGAGAGGAAAGGAAGGATAGGAAAGCAAACTGGAAGGGAAATGAAATTGTGATTAGCTCATAATGAAAACAAATACAGAAAAGTGGTGTTAGGGAGTTTGAAAGAAATGCATCTAAGGAAAACATAGCAAAAGGATGATGTTCAAGTGGCAGATGAGGTATTGGAAGAAACTGAACTGATTAATTATGAGGCTGCAAATCCTGAGGAGTTATTTCATCCAGATCTGCAACGAAGGTACAAGTGGCTGAAATAAAAGAAATACAAAAACATAGAAATGGCTCTTGGCAGGCTGGTTTTCTGCATTGCGAAAGAAAATTTACTCTGGCTTTTGTTTTTGGACAATGCAGCTGTGGGACTTGCATGGCTGAAACAGTCTCTTCTTTAATCGCATCTGTGTTCAGTGGCAGAAATATCTTCCTTTCCTCCAATTGCCTGTGCTCAGTCAATTTCAGGTGCTCTTTTACTTACTGTTCATGTATTTCACAAAGATATGAGTGAGTAGGTTGGAACTGAATAAATGATGAAATCCTAATGTCTCCTGAGAGAGCAGGTTGCATTACCAGCTGCTTGTGTCCGAAACAGAAGGCCACAGTCACCTTTGGCAGAGGCACCTGAAATTATCCATTTTCTTACCCTAGAGGATGGCTCCTATGGGTTTCTGTTGAGAAAGGATGAATGAATTAGCCACGAGTCACTCTCCAGATTTTTCTGACTTAAACAGATTTAAAAAGCAAAACAAGTAGCTTTTAGTAGAATAAACTTCTTTCAGATGTATCCTTCAAGTGCATACTTGGAGGATAAGTAGTAGTTTAGTATTGATTTCAGTGCAATTACCAGAAAGTGAATCTGTAAAATAAAAATAAAATTGAAAGAAAACCAGCATGAATTCCCTCATAGTGTGTTTAATCTGGGAGATGGTGAGTAGTTTTTAGTCAAGTGCATGGACAGCACCTGCTGTTTGCCAGTTGTGCTGAGGCTGCAGTGGCAGAATGTGTTGTCTTGGCAGTGGAGAAATTTTATTGTTTAATTCTGGTTTATCCCTTTTTATCTTTATCCATAATGAACAAGATGAAAGGAGAAGAGAATAGAGGCATTTCTACTGCCTTGCCAAGAAGCAGGTGTCCCTACTCGGTTATTTATAGACCACAAGAATGCATATCATGGAAATGGCTGTGAATGGCCAGTTACCCATCTGTTTTATCTGCTGGGTATTGTAACTGATTGTGTGGAAACAGAATTTTTTTTTTTTAGCTGATGAAAATTTGGGTTCTGAGCAAACCATTATACAGCTGTCTTTTTGTTTCTGCTGTCTTGGTAGCCCTGGAAATTAGTCATATGCAATGTAGGTGTTGAAAACAAAAAAGCTCTTACTGTAGACCTTTTCTCATTCCTGCTGAGCAAAGAGGCTTCTTCGATCTGGCCTTGAATGCAACATTCCTGATTGTAGCTATTTAGTACAACTCCTTTACTAGCTGATTTTGCCCATTTCTTCATTATGTATCTAAAGGTTTCTGTGTTTGCTTATTGTCCCTTTCAGTTTCAGACACTTAGCTGAAAGAAATGTCAATACCTGCTTTCCAATACTTCCGCCTGCTCCCTGCGTTAATCTAAGCTTGTGTCCTAGAATTGTGTCTGTCACTGAGATACGTAAGCTTTGAATTCTAGCTTGGAAATATCTTATTTCTTAAGATCTAGGTCAGAAGCAGATTCAAATGTAAATGAAACTAGGGCAAAACAAAGACAAATGCAGCTTTTCAAATATGAAGAGAGGGGAATAATCTATCACAAGCAAAACAGCCAGCACCTTATGAGATGAGAGAACAAATTACTGCTCTTTACCAAACGAAGCTGTACAGACCATCTTGAGCAGTTTCGTTTAGTAACCATTTAGTTCCTTATTGCTTAGTCTTTCCCTTTTAATTTGTGCAGAGTACTGACATCTACAAATATTGCCATGTCTTTCAAAAAGCAGGAATGAACTTATCAAAGAGAAACTATCTGACCTCCTTTAATGCAGCATTCTACACTATAGACAGTTAAAATCTGCTCATTGGTAGATTGATTTCCTGTGATTATGCATTAAAACAGTTAAATATATTTAAATGTGTTGCCAGCATCCATGATAATGTCATAAATAAACCAATCCCTGTACCCCCTCTGTAATGATAAGGTTATTACATCTTGGAGTTGCTACTGTTATCAGGTCTGTATTGAAAGTATAGCTATTCTGGGTAAAATAAATTGGAAGAATTTCTTTTCATGTTGTATACTTGTTTAAAATTTGGAACTTGCAACAGTGATGTTGCTTCTGTTGCTCCAAGGTTATAACATAGTTTGTCTTCTATAGAAATTTTGTACAAATTATGCATTCCCTACATGGGACATGGGATCTGTCATATTAATTTGAACTGAATTCTTTGGGGAATATTTTTATTATTTGAAGTGTAAGTTCCTTCTACAACTAATACATTTCTATGTGCAATTTTGTTTGTTTATCCTCTCTGATATCAGAGACAGTGTTTGTAGACTGTCTTATGGGTTAACATTCTGAAAAATGCTCTGATGGAGAAAGACATTTAATAGTCAGTGCATAAAAAGGTTGTCCTTCCAGGGAATAAGGCTATAATGTAGTTACTAGGGTGTACTTCTAGTGGTTAACAGCAATTAATCCTCTTTCTGATCTGCTCAAAATACTTCATGAGGAAGGCAGAGGAGCCTTTGCTTGGAGGCACTAGGATCCTACAGGACCAGCAGTTCTTTTGACAAGTCAGGACAGATAAAGGGGCATGCAAAATGGACAGTTTCTAATGTGTTCTACCTAAGAGTAGAACTGGGCCATGTTTTTTTCTGGCTGCATACTTATTGAGCAGAAAACACAGATTTGAGTCAGCCAGAGGTATGATATTACTATGGGATCCTACTGAATTTGTCCAGTTGTTACAGGAAATAACTGTGGCCTGGTGTTTTTGAAACAATGTTATCTTGCTTAGATATCCCTTTAAAAGGTTAATATCCCAGCATTTCCTTCAAAGTAAAGCTTTCATTTAAAGTGAACAAAATAGTTTCCCTATATTGGATTAACCAGTGAACTGAAAATATCCTTCATTCACACAGCAATATTTACAATGCTTCTGTTGGAGAAAGTGACAAACAATTCAAAGCTTCAAAGTAAATCTGCTTTAATGTGTTTAAAAACCATGTGAGAGATTCCTTGATGGGAAACAGAACACTTCTGTATTACTGAGTAATATTATGTAAAGATAAAGAAGCTGAGGAAAACAGACTAAATGACTCATCACCAAGAAAGCTGATGGAAAAACATTTGCCCCTTTTCTCCATCGCAAGAGTCCTGTGGATAACCATCTTAAGAGATTATGAGATCCTGAAATGCAATGTGAGGTTCATATCTCTAGTTAGAGAAAATCCCACACGTTACATTTTCTTTTCCATCTTGACTTTTGCAGAGATTACTTAGCTTCTTTGAGCCATAAATTTTTAAAGTTTTTGCAAAGGCCATATAGATTTGGTTCACGATGATTACACATGCCGAAATGCTAGTATGCTGGGAAGAGGAGGATGTGATGTGGAAGAGTTAGGATTTGTAGGCAGGTTAGGTTCCTGGCTGTGCAGCAGTATCTTTTTCCCTTTCACTTAGTGCCTTTTCACCTACTTACAGTGATGGGAATAGTCAAGACTGAGCTCCAAAGTCAGACACATTGAAGTGAATCCACAGTCCCAGTGCTGAAGCAGTGGGAGGAATGTTGGGATAAAAGCGATTGGTAAAGCCATTCTTCTGTCTGTCCTGGCATACAAAGCAGGCAGAGTTGGTTCTTCACAAGTGATGGTACTAACGCTTCACAAAGTTGTGAAATATTTGAAGCTTGTGCTTCAATGAGACCCAGCTTGCTTTGTCTATACCTTAGGTTCCCTTTCAAGTCTTTCTTCAAAATCTCATAAAGGAAAAAACACCTGGATTTAAAACTTTTATAGTGGAATGAAAGTACAAACTGTTATGACTTAGGAATGGCAGCCAAAACCTGAATAATCTGATCTGAGCTCTCTGTAGAGGAGGGAAAAGGGATGCCAAGAATGGTATCTGCTTTCTGTCACTTTTTCCCCTCTAGACATTTCCAGGCAGGCTATGGCAGTGATGTAGCTGTAAACTTTTAAAGGGAAAGAAGCTATGGTTCCACTTATAAGCTTGGCATCCTTTTAAATAGATGACCAGGGCTGGAGTATATTCCCACAGCCTTCACAAACTGATTAGAAGAGCATCAGGGGAAATAAAGCCATCTCAGTGCTGCATTTGACAATGCAAAAAACCTCCAGTCTCCAAGCAGTGAACTGAAATGTTGGTCTCTTATTCAGAAAGGTTTTGAGACTAATTTTTTACTAGAGCCAAGGAAGAAGAGAAGCATCATCTGTAACTTGTTTTGCTTGTGTGTATACTCCAGAATACTTGAAGGCACTTCACATGCACACATACTGTAACATGCTTCTTATGTTCTATAAATGTTCCCATGTCCCAAGCAATTAGTTTGGTGAAGACCTAAATAAGGGGATTTCTTCAATGCTAGCTGTGCTCTGGCTAATTTGTTTGCTTTTGCTATTTGTTGTGACCATGTCTGAAGAGTTAATTGTGCTATTCTTAGCTCTATTTCTTTCTTTGCTCCTTGTTTCACCTCTGATGCAATGCAGTTCTGGAACTGTGATGCATTGTCAGTTTACATCACATTACACCAGTAACACTTTTTAAATCAGCACGAGGTTACATGATTTGTTTTCCTTTCCTATGGTTAGATGCCTACTAAATAATCAGGGCTGCATGCTAATGACTCGAGAGTAGCTACAGATCGTACCTTGAGGAAGTAATTTGATGTGGACAGTATGTGGATTGCTTCTCAAGCGGTTTTTGTGTAAACAGTATAAATATAGCTGTGCACTGGAAATCTTCAACCCAGTTTTTAATGTAGTTTCCAAGCAGAAACAAACTAAAATAACTTGCTTATGCTGAACATTAACTTTGGTCTGTTTTACTGCTTTACTTGATGTTCTGTTCAACTGATACTCTGCAAATATTAGGGCAGATTGGGAGAATTCTTCTACATAGTGGCTAGAACTTTGTTCTGATAGCAAATAGGCCCCAATCATATGTTTGGTATCATTCTGGACTTGACTTTTTGGACAATTGGCAGAACTGCAGAGAAGTTTTTCCTTAGCTTTTGCAACAGGAAATGTAACAAAGTGCCCAAGCAGGAAGCTTTATGGACTAGAGTCTTCTAGGTCCAACTGAGGGAACTGCAGTACAGTTGCAGGCCTGGATTTTAAACCTAGTCTGAGACAATTTTAAACATCTGGTCTGAGCACACTTTAAGCTTTCAATATATAATTTCACTGCTGCCTGCAAAAATGTAAAAAAATTGAAGACTGGCATTCACACCATGCAGAAACAGAGGAGTTCTCACTGGATAGAATTAATACAAATGACTACAAGCAGCCTGAACAGTACACAGTTTTAACAAGCTTGGTCATTCTGCTGTGGCTGGAAGGCATGGTAACTGCTGAAATAACTATTTTCATGTTCTAGGTTTACCTTTCCTATAGAACAACATGCAGCATGCAATTGCTTTGTGCTTATGCAAGACTGCTGTACTCTGATGACATGCAACATTTGTTAGGCAATTGCCATTCAAGAGAATGTATGGAGTTGATTTTTGTCCACTTGAGTAGTTCTAATGTCCTTTGACTTTTAGAGCATATTTCTGTCAATTTTAGGGAGTGGATTATATTCTGCTATTACCTTTCCTTTTCTCAGAGAGAGGTTGAACACTGAGATGCTGTTCAGCTTGATAAGAATAGTCATAGTGGAATTTTGGGATTTAGGCAGAGCTTTAACTATTCAGAAGCCCTTGTGAATGAAGTAAATTATTCTGAGCACTTCAAGAGGAACATTTTATACAGTGATGTACTTGATACTAAAAATAGACATGATTTCATGTACTTGGATTAACAATCGCTCCAAAGGCAATACGTATATGAACGGTTTCAGTCTGCATGTGCTTCTTGAAGATGAGATGAGGTGGGCTCTCAGCATTCTCTGTAGTCACTAGAACACATCTTTGTGTGACATTTGTTAGTGTGTTTATGTAGCTGCAGCAGGGCATGGTTTGTTGAGGTATGGCTATATACGTTGAGTCTGCAGCTTGGGATAAGTGAACAAATGTCAGGTTGGGCCTTATTTTAAATGGTAAATCAGGTTATGTCCTTTTCTATAGGAAAACACATAAATACAAGAGAAATAATTTCTTCTGCAGCAATCCCTTTGGTGCAGTTTCTCAGTGAAATACCTACTGAGTTTACAGAGGATTAATCACTTGCCTTTTAGAGAATAAATTATTTATTACCTTTTTAGTCTTTCTTTTGGAAATTGAATGCTTCATACCATAATGTTTATAAGTTTGGTTAGGATTTTGACTTGATGCTCTCTCCTATCATAAGCTAGTGTCTTTTTATGGATCTATATATAAAATCAGAGTTTCTAGATCTGCGCTGATTTGTCAGATGAGGTATGTGTTATTCTTCGTACTTACAAAATTAACTTATTTGGAAAACTGTCTGAATGAGAAAATACTATTCACTTATACCTATAAACTGAGCTTTATTCCGGCCCGTGCTCTTTCTCAGCAGTCTAAGTGCCTTAATTGATCATCTTGAGATGAGGTTTAACTCAGCAGTTAATTGAACTTCATGGAGCAAAATACACTTTGGTTTACAAAAGTGCCGTTTTACCTGTGAAGGTATTGGACCTGCCACTGCTCCACTGAGCTGAGTTAACAATTCACAGACAAAACATATTATTAATTCAAGGTAAGAAGCAGATTATCTCAAAGCTTATAAGAAGAAAAAAATGTAAGAGCTTAACACGTACTGAAAGTACCAGACCTTCATGGACCTATTATGACTGTCTGGAGAAAAGAAAAATTGTCAAAGTTATTCAGAATCTTGCCTGACATGATGTGATATATTTACAATATGTACATTATACTGTGTGCATGAGAAGATGTATTTTGAAATAGTAAATGTATAGCATTTTTCTATATGGATTATTTAGGTGATCTCTTAAGGAACTAAAAGTTTGTCATTACGAGGATAGCTGAGTGGGGTTGTGTTTTTTTTTTTTCAGAATATGCCCCACTAAGATTATTGGAGGACATCTCTTTCAGGTAGAAATTGTACATTGTTCTCAAAGGGGATAAAGATGTTTTCTTCATTACTTTCTTATTCAATTGTATGGTAATTATTTGTATTCTGTATTGTCATATACATTGCTCTGATTTTTTTTTTTCAAACTGATACCTGACTTTTAAAAAGGAGCTGTAATAGAAGGCAAATCTCTTTCCTTGCTCTGAGAAGGTGACTTATTTCACAAAGACAGTCAGATGGTCTTAATGTTTTCATTGCATAACTAATGTACTTGCTAATAAAGTGTGTGACGGAATGAGTGGAAGGTTGTACTTTTTTCAATTTGAGGCTAAATTTGGTTATCCTTCTACAGATGCATAGATGACAATGTTCACTTTGTTGCAATTACGATCTAAGAGCTAATAATTCTCTGAAGAACAAGAAATCAGAGAAAGTGCAGGCTTGAGCCACCACTTCAGTGTGGCAAGAAGTGACAGTGGTTTGAAGTTAGTGCAAGATATTAGTGAGAATGTTTATGATGTTTCTGTATTTGTTTGGCATGATCTAAGTAAACTGAAATTGAGCGAGGCAGCTGATGATGGAGGGAAGGGTGGAAGTGTATCACTTGGAATAGTAGTAGATAAAAACCAAGATGCTTGGTATGCTTTGGTTTACCTTAGAAAGCATATTGAAACGGTCTCCTCCCTGTTACCTTAGAACTTGTTTTTGTCACTGATATTAAAAACATTTATTCTGGAAAGTCTTTCTGTCCATCCTCCTGTACTCTCTTCAATGACACTGCTCTTGTAAGTACTATCTGTAGCTTTCTGAGTGCATGTGTAATTGTTGGTGGTGACATTTTAATGACACTAACCCTAGAGAAACTGCCTATGCCAAACATTTAAGCTCTCAGGATTGACAATGTTGGGGAATTACGTCAACTGTGAGCATGTTTCAAATGACATAATGTTAGCAAGGACTAAGCAACTTGAGTAAGTGAAACAGATGTTCTAGATGAGCATCTGTAATATATGTATACATGCTGATGACTAGTGGAGCTGATGAAGGTTTGAAGAAGGTAAAAAACACCAAACAAATCCTTGTAAATGATAGGAAGACATTTTCATAGTAATGAAGGGTTAAAATGAATTGCTTAAAGCTCACTCCATGCCTCCTGTTTAAAAAGTGAGCCAACTCCTACTTCAGAGAACTAAGATATCCTTACCCCCCAAATGGGATTATTGAGGAAAAATTCCTCTCATCAGCTTGTTAATTCACTCCTGGAGTAAACAGCCAGTCCAGAAATTAGTATTATTTAAAAGATCATTTTGTTCAACTGGGGTAAAAATGAGAACTGGAAAATCTGCGAAGACTAAACACTGAGTCTATTTTTCATTTTTGTTTTTGAACCTTGAAGTGTATGTCTAGGATGAACAGCTCTTACACCTACAGTCAAGGATGAATGTCGATAACCAGTGAAGATGAAAACTCAATTGGTAAAAAATATGATGTTTAAAGTTTTTCAGACTTGCATCAAGGATAACTTGGAACCATGAAATAAATCTGCAGTGGACTGGGACAACAGTGAGATCATGCAGTTATTACTTTAATACTTGCATAGGAGTGAATATAAACCAAATGTGTTTTGAAATTTCTTTAAGAATATAGCTGGTTTATGTTAAGTATCTTTAGCTTGGGAAACTGCAGAAGCACATGCTGTTTCTCCTGCAAATACACACATATTCTGTAGATTTTTTTAATGTGGGAGTATAATCAAGTATTTGGAGATAAGCGCAATACCAGGTAAATACAGATGGAGTAGCTCATGAACCCTTGCCCAGTGTTCTGTACCTTGGAAAAGTGCATTGTTCCCCACTTAGCAAGAAGGTCTAGAAGAAAGTCTTATCTTTTTGGTTATAATCTTCTAGCATTTTAGCTTTCTAGCTGGAATAAAGCAAGAAATGTGTCTGATTTTTGCAGACGAAAGATAAGATCTGGCAAGCTTAAAGTATAAAAATATTCTTGTTCCTACATATATCACAGTTATTTTGGAATCTGTTACAGAAAGGACTGGTGTGAACAGAAATAGTTGTGTGAAAGTAGATGGCATACAACTGTCTGCCAAGCAAGATTCCAGATAATTGGCTTATAAAAATTAATTGTATATTAATTCCAGAAAGCGAGTCTGGGACCAATTTTTTTAATAGGTTGGTGAAATACCTTCAGAAGTTTATAGTAGTCTAGATGATTTCACATATGTAATTGTCGCCTAAACAAACCCCCAATCTTGCATGTGTTTTAATGTCATTGAATGTGTGTACAGTATGTAGATATTCAGGTAAAACAAAACTGAGGGTATTTACAGTTCAAAATATATACTTGAGTATATACTTGAGTCTATCTTAGGAGTTTAAAAAGAGGTCTAATACTTGTGTTGTTATATTGGTGCTATTGTTTAGCAGACTGTTTCAAAGAGTAGTTGAGAACTCAATTTAAAGAATGTCAGTAATGTAAGAAAGTATTTCATTCATATCCATTTAAGTTGCTATAATTAGGTCATGATCATAAAGTCATTTCAGTAAATCATAGAAGGCTCCTTATTTAGAAAAAGTTACTTTTTGCTTTCAGTTTCTGTATTTCTTAATGGCTATCGTAATAAAGTTTGTCAGAAAGGATGCACGTAAGTATTTTAAATATAAAATGCACTTGGGCATCTATGTTCAAATATGAAAACAACACAAATCTTTGTGCAAGTGATTTATTTATGTCATTGAATGTGAACAGAACTGTGTTTTGAACACTGAACCAGCTTGGAAAGATCAGATCATAGCAATATCACAAGCACAGTCTGTAGTCAGCATTGTTCTCCCTGGTGTCACTGAGGCTCCCAAGTACAGGATTCACATAAATCTGAACCTTTGGACTTGACTTCCTTTTCAAAGTAACATAGGACTGTATTGTGTGACACCTGGAGAACCAGAAGCTTCCCATCTCCAGTCAAGTATTTAAAGCAATAGTGTGACCTTTGAGGTTTAGAAGTAATGATGTATAAAAGCTAGAAATGAGCCTGTCTGCAGAATTCATACAGGAAAGAATTCTTTACTTTTGTCCCCTTAGGGCAGGAGAGGAGGAAAGAATAGGATTGTCAACAGTAACTTTTCTGGGAAAAGGCCTATTTAAATCTGAAACCACCACAAGCAAAACCCATGTCTCCTTCTAAGGGTTAATTCCATATATGTTATCTTGCAGGTAGGCAAGACAGCAGACAATTCCTGTATTGCTAGCAACCTGAAATGTTCCTTGAATCTTTCCTTCCTCCTTCCAACTTGACCTCCCTGCCATAAAAGGCCAAATCTTTCAGGCTTAAGAGCTACTGTCAATCAGATGACAGTTTAGAGGTAGGTGAAATAGCATTTGTTTTTCTTGGGGGGAGACTCCAGAACTATAGGAATAATTGATTTGCGTTCCTAGAAATGTGGTCATCTGGGTAAGCTAAGCCGGAATTTTAGATAGGAGACAAATGTGTTTTAATATTTTATTTTATTTAAAATCCCTTTGTCTTATTCATTGTTCCCACCAGTGAGATTAAGCCATGCAAGATTTGAAAATGCAATAGAATGAACTAATTAGATCTACTAATAATCACAGTTGATGTAGAGAGCACTGCAGCCCAGAGTTCTCCTTGGGCAGGGAAAACCAAGAGGCTTTGTTTCTATAGGAAGCAAGGAATAGGGTTACTTAGACTGGAGCAAGAGTGGACTAAATGCAAAACCTAGACGAACCATGACAGTTGCACTTTAACGAACACTGATATTCAAGTGGCTCGATAGCATTCCTATATATGAACAAAAGCCATGTAATGTGTATGGCAGAAATAGGTAACAGAAGGCTCTGACTCATCATGTGGAACTGTAATTTAAGTCCAAGGGGGATTTTTCTGTCTTGGATCTATTCCTACTGGCTCAGATGTCTCATAAGCCTTTAGCACCTAGTTTTAATAGAGCTAGTGCCTACAATCGAGAAATGGGTTGGATGCAAGGAGCAAGATACTACTCATCTTAAAAATATCTTCCAGCTAGAGCTGCGGTAACTTTGTGTTGATAAGAAGATTCCATCGACCTTTACTAAACTTGATTTCTGAATTTAGAGAAGTCTCATCTCCCTAAGCAAAAATTTGCTTAGTGAAGCACTGAGAAGCAGATGCAGTGTAGGCATCTTGGTGCTTCCCACTCAGTACAGCTTTCTTTTAGCAAGCAAGTACCACCAATGAACAATGTGTGAGAGGTCGCTGCTGTCTCTTATCTGTCAAAAGTAGTAATTTTCCATGTGTTGAATCAAACGTTAAGTGAAATAACTTGAGAATATTACATAAAAATGTGTTTTACAACTAATAATAATATGGGTAAGCCCAGTGTCTTCAAGATTCATAAGGTATTTTTCTGATTAATATTTCCCAACCTAACAAGTCTGTCCAGCCCCTTGAATACCTAATACATGTGTACTTATTCAAGGGGCTAGGCTTTAGAACTATGTATTATTTCCTCAAAAGATCAAAATGATAGTAATCTCTGACTAAAAGCAAATTTGTGGTAAAACTTTTGAAAATAATCAGTTATATACATAGGGACTTTTTAAGCTATGTAAAATCTGTGTAAACATAGACCATCTCAAATGTGGAGATAAAGAATGTTCCATGTGAGGCAAGAGCAAAACTACTCCTGTCCTTATACACTTGAAGAACCTGAGCATCCTTTAGATAGACTAATGCAAGCTAGTAACTACATTGTGCTGGCTGGAAATAGATACAGAAGAGACAGATTTATATGGTTCAGAGGGTGAGTGAAAAAAAAACTTAAAATAATATTTTTAAAAATTCTGATTCATAAAGGCTTGTTGCTTTTATGGAATTCAGTGAGGATTAGATTATATTTTGTCCCTAAATAAGGGCAATTTTGACTGCTGCTCTACCGTTCTGGATATTAATGAACAAGCTGTCCTGGCTATGCAGTGATCAGGTGTTTCCTTGGGTGTTCCTAGAAGGTTTTATTAGAAATATACTGATACTTCACAATTTCTGATTGGGAGGAAAGCAGGGAGGGAAGAAGAGAAGCGGCCTTAAACTGGATGTTTACACCTGATTCAATTGCCTGAAGCACAGACCTTGTGCAGACAGTTGGATGTATTAATGGGATTGTGACTGACATGGTATTCACAGGACTGCATTGCTGTGACACACATTTCTTTGTTAATAGAGCAGCTTTAATTAAAAAGTATAGAGTTCATGATGAAATTCTGGCTTGACTCTCAGAGTTAAATTTGACTAATTCAGTGATTTCCCAGGGAAAAAGAACTCCTCTTGGGAACTGCATCGCAGAGTTTGGAAATGAAGCTAAGATGAATTTGATATGGGAAATTGATTACAAAATAGGCAAAGACACAATCCTGGTGAATCTGGAATAACTCTGATAATGGGAGGTGAGGTAGGAAGGAGGAACTCTGGCTGAACTGTCTCTGGGGAGTTCCTTCCCTGCTAGGGGTTGTTTGCAGAGAAGCTGCAGTGCTGTAACAGCCTCAAGCGCCATTCAGTGATGTTGCCTCCTTTTTTTTTTTTTTCCGTGGCAGCCAGCTCGTGTCCTTTACAAAACTGAGAGTAGCTTAAGGCCATCATTTCATGCATGACTTGGTAAATTGTGTAAGAAAGGACACTGCCAAATGAGGAGCTAAGCCAGTTTTCAGTAAGAGCCATCTGTGACCAAATATTTTAGTAAGTTTGAGACAGTTGAGTTCTTTCCCCCTTTTACTTTGAGTTCATTTAGCATGTATGTAATGTGGCTGCCCTGCAAGAGTAAGTTTATGTTACTGTATCCTCGTTTGCTATGCATTATGCTTTTGTTGAGTCAAGTGGTTTAATTTCAGACTTGATCCTATGTGGTACTGAAAAATAACTTTGCATTAGTGTTGCTTTCGATTCTTGCTGGAGAATTTTCTCAGGGTAGATGAAATTCAGACATTTGTGGCAGATAAGATGCGTGTAAATAGATTGACACTGAGATCTCTTGGATCATGACAACTTTTGTAACAAAGACTGCCCCTATTGAAAATAGAGCCGCAATAATTTGGCATCTGATGTGTTGAAATATTTTTTTCTTGGCTAACTCTGGTGTCATTGCATGAGAATAAATTCTTTTTTAAAAGGGTGATGGTACTTACCTTACTTAACACTGCTCTCTCTAAGAGCAAAAGGAAAATTAGTTTTTAAATTTTACTTTAAAATGTCTTTTAATTTAGTTGTCTCACATGTCGGAGGTAAGCATTTTACAACTAGTAAAGTAAAGCAAATGGAAAGAAAGTACCAGACACAGTGTCACTAATGAGTCAGCCAGACCATTAGACCCCACGAGCTCTCTTGCCTCCTTTGGAAACATTCTTGTACCTGATAATTTGGCTGCCTATTTCTGTTGACAAGTGCACTCTGCAACGGGTATTTTTCAGAAAAGGGAAACCTTTTTGTAATTTAATGTTGCTGTGGAAGGAACTGAGTAAGTTTCTGACCTGCATTTATGTAGCAGACAGGAGGTAGGGAAACCCCAGCTGGAAAATATCCTCAGAAGAGCAGGATTCCAAACTTCTTGAAGTTATCTTGTAGCACAGCTGTTTGTGTGGAGAAGGCAATCGCTTATGTATCAATCCATCTGCCACTCAGAATAAATGTTCTCCATGAAAATACTAAATTTTAACTTAATCTCCCAAGTGTAGGGATGTTAGTGTTTGTTACGCGGCTTTTGAAGTAAGCATTTCCTTTTCACGCACAAATTACAAAGGTAAGTTAGACACTTACGTGGCAGTTTTGTTTTCTTGTTTCTGTTGAGTCTAGTTGATTTCTCACCTTGTTTGCAGCTTTTCTCTTTAATTTTAAATTAAACCATGCAGATATACCTAGAAATGGACTACAGATATCTATTAAAATAGCAGTCTAATTTTGTTGCATTTACTTGACTCTGTAGGCTGAGTTTGGTGAGGCTTTTGGGAAGACTGCATATGTACTGCCAAGATTGGTCCCAATGTGTTTGGGCAACCTTAGAATTACAATAAAACATATTAGAATTTATATATGAATTTGGACTAAGTTTTAATGTGATATTTCACAACTTTTATAAGAATAATTGAGGAAAGATATTTGAAATAATGCTAAAGTATGTCTAAACTTAGACTGACAGGGCTATATAATTTTCATTAAAGTTAGAAAACATGGCTATTGCTTGTATGGGTCTTTCAAACCATTAAATTCTGTCAATGTATTGTACACAGCACATTGTATCTAATACAAATATACTAATACAATACTTTTCCAAAGACACTATGTCATTTTAAAATATATGCTAATGTCAGAGCCACATTTTTTTTCGCCATTGTGAATTTCACTTGCATTAAAGGATCTTGAATCCTAGGTTTAGCTGCTATTTCAGTAAATCTCCTGAATGATAACACTGCAATAACACTTACACGATGGAGATGCAACCTTATCTCCAGTAACTGTGACAAGCACCGCTATAATATTTACAGGAGAAAAGTGTGCATCAAGAGTGAAATATAAATATGTATTAAAACATCAGACTTAAGCAGCTACAACTGTGCCTTTTTTTCTTTTAATTGCTTTGCTGTGAAAGACTAATGCAATGTCTAGGAAAGTAATCACTAAATAAGTCAGGAGATGAGATCTTTTAAAGAGGGAGGGAAAAAAGGGTGTAGACCTGTTGGAGAATTTTATGAAGAGACTGTCAAGAGCAGTAAAACTGATGCATTAAGTGTCTTTGGGAGCAAGTTATCAGTATTCTGTGTCTTAACGTGGTGAAAAGCAAACTTCAGTGAGTGGACACTTGGCATTATCCTATTTGAACCCAAAGGTTTTCTCTGGCATAGGTGCCTCGTTGAGTGGGTCTGTCGAAATGTGGAAATGTGTCAATTGGCCTTACTCAGAAGTATTCAGCATAGAAATACATAGGATTGCAAAGGATTGAGAACAAGAGAGGTCGTCACCCATATGGTAGTTAGCTGGTGTATTCTTTTGCACAAAACCAAGTAAGTTGTGGCAGCTGGAGCAGGATGGTGGGAAGGGGAAAGCAGAAGAGCACTAGAGCGAGAGAGGAGGTGTGGTACTGTGCAGTGGAGGAAAGCAGTGTTGGTGTGTGGTGTGGGCAAGGAGGAAAGAGCTTATCAACAGAAAGGTGGGTCTGACAGCAGGGCTGTACTGGATGAGTGGGAGATGGAGGAATGGGCACAATGCTTTGAAATGGCGTATGGAGCAGTGGGGATGCTCAGATGGAGCCAACTTCTACAGAGCTTTTTTTTTGTGATATTTGGCTGTGGTCTGGAGCTTTTAGAGCTGCTTTTAGTGTGGAAGCTGCTGCTCCACATTCATTCCCCTCAGCCCGTGGCAGGGATTTCTGGTCAACAGCCCCTGAATCACGGGAAAGGAAGAAGGCTCTGGGGTTTCCCGGGCTACCAGCCTTTCGCTGAGGCTGTTAACGTTAGGAAGAGTGCTCAAGTTTGCCACTCTTCTGCCCCAAACGTGGTGTTTTCACCGTTCCCCCAGATCTGACACCTCCTCCCTCGAATGCCTGGCTCTGACTCATTCCCTGGTGCTTGTGGAAGCAAAACGGGGCGGCGTAGGGGTGGGGGGGAGCCTTCAAAGTAGCCGCGATTGGTCTCGGTTTGACGAGGCGCCCGTGAGCTTCGCCCCTGCAAGGGCGGCGGTGCCGGCGGAGCGGGGCGGGCGCGGAGGCGGCCCCGGGGGTCCCCGCCGCACCCCCGGGAACCGGCGCTGCTGCTCCCGGGAAGCTGAGAGGAGCGCGGGGGCTCCGAGGTTGCCGTCCCGGGGAACTGCTGCGGCAGTATCGCAGCTGCCCTTTAAACAACAACAAAAAATTAAAAAAAAAAAAAAAAAAGGGAGGGGAAAAAAAAACCTGATGAAGACGCTTAAATGCCTCCTGCCAAAAGTAACGAGCAAATCTCAGTTGCGATGGCTCTGCTGAAACTTGAGCATGCAGGATTTCAAGCGATAAAGAGCTGCCGGGCTTGTATTTACCGCGGTGGGAACAAGTTGAAAGATGAAATCCAGGCATTAAGGGACCTATTTTTCACTTCGTTGTTCGCAAAGGAATCTACTGACATGACTTTGAGGATCCGAAAACTGGCGCTATGTGGAGGGAGGATGCAGTAAGTACCGCCTCCGCCGGTGGGGAAAGGGCCCGGCGCAGCGGCTGGCGGCGGTACCGGCTCCCCTGGTCGGTGCCCGGGGTCCGCTCGGCAGCCAGGAGCCGTTCGGGAATGCCGGCTGCCTTTGCTCGGCGCGCCAGCGTCCCTCTTCTGACTGGGACTGCTGGAAAAGGCATCTCTGTACATCCTTGCTGGAAACAGCGAGTGAAAGATCAAAGCAATCCGAGCTTTTCGTGGAGGAATCTGCTAGAGTGTGTCTGCCTGCGTTTGTTTATGATAAATTGAGAATGAATCTGTTCCGTTACAAGATCAAAAAGAGCTTGATCCCCCACCGGTTTAGCTGTTTTCCAGATTATGCTTATTTTGAACCTGTTAAGAAAACTCCTGCCCTTGATCTTGTGAACTAGTTTGCCTTTAGCTGCTCTTTCCAGGTTGGATGTCTCTTCCCTTAGAGCTCAAACCCGTTCGTTTCTCTTGGAAGCAAACGGGCCCTTGGGAGCCCAGGATTTTCCTGACCTGGATAGGATGAGGGACGCTTCCCGGACGGCTGCGGGCTCACGGGCGCTGCTCTTAGGGAAGAGCTTCAATTTATTTCTAAGTGACGGGGGACGAGGGGGGAACTTCTGAGTCTGGTCACTTTATTTCGGTTCACGTGCCACATGAGATGGAAATGTATTTCCCCTCCTCCGTCAAATCTGCAATCTGACTAACGGCTTTTCATCGTCTCCTCTTCTCCCTCCCCTCTGTTGTCCCGTCCCGTCCCCCCTCCCCGTGTCCAGCCCCCCTGTCCCTATCTCCCTGCCCGCGTAGCTGCCCTCCCGGGATGCCATGTTGCTCGCAGGCTGCGGCGGGGATCACGCGTGCGACCGGCGACGCGGAGGCCGCCCCTGAGCCCGGGCACCGAGGGGCGCGACATGCCCGCGGCCGCGGCATGCCCTGCACCAGCACCGGCACCGCCAGCACCGGCACCCGCGGCACCTGCCGCCGCTCCGTCTCCTGAGGCGCTGGGTACGTGGGACGGCGCCCCGCGGCCGCCAGGGGGCGCCATCGCGCCGCCGCGGCCGGGGGCGCTCCCCGGTGCGGTACCGGGAGTTGCGGGGGGTGCGGGGTTTGTTACGATGGCTGCTTTTTGGGGTCTGAAGGAGGATGAGGCGGCTTCGTGTTTGCGGGCGCGTGGGTTTGTCTCTACCCCTGTCCGCGCTCTCCCTGGTGCTGCGGCCGGGGGAACCAGCCCCGCAGTGCGATCCCTTAGGGAAGCATAGTGCCACTGATTTGCGGTTAAATGGTCTCTCAGGTGCTCATCTACTTGTCTGCCCCGAAAGGTGATGATACAGCAAGCCCTTGTCTTGGTGTGCGCTTCAGCGGCAGATGATTCTGATTGATGATGGAGATAGGGCTGGCAGGAGGAGAGGGGAGATCTGAAAAATGCCACCCCTGATTGGCCAGCCCTGCTAGTGTTTTCTGCATGACGCTCTGCAACAAGCTTGGCTTTATGTGGCACAGGGACTCCCTTCTTGCAGCTAGCAGAGCGCCAATTATGGGGGTGGAAATCCCCCAGGGCGCAGAAACAAAGGGAGATCTTGCAGAGTCAGACCTGCTCTCCCTCTTCACTCTCCTTCAGATAGTTCAGATCACTTCTATGGCTCATCTCTCTCCCCGTCCTACTCTGTCTATATTCAGCCCCCTACAGATTTGGTGAAGACGTGAAGTAAACCAATGCAGTGATGCTCATTTATGGAATACCCTCCCCTTCAACATCAGCGACAACTTTGTGTCTGAGATCAGCAGTTCCGAGATGCTTAAGTGAATGCCACGTAAGAGGAGGGAGAAGAATTAAGACAGAATATTGTGCTTCTGAAACTGTTCCAGAAATGCAGTAGACTGTGCTTGAGCAGCAGCTGTCTAGGAGAGATCTTCAGAAATAAAGCAGCATGGTTCTGGGATGCTTTGAGATTATGGAGTACATGGACTAGCGTTTTCAGCTCGCTTTTCTCATTTTGAGCTAAAGCACCTCTTCCTATTAGACTGTGACTAAAATTTTAAGTAGATGTTCAGGAGAAAATAAAATAGATTTCTGTGTTTTACCTGTTTTAGGATGGCAAGGTTAAAGAGAAGGATGATAATGTCTTCTTTTAATGATGTCAGTCATTTTAATTTTGTTGGCTATGAAGCAAGAATTTTAATGGGTCTTTCCTCTGAACTTGTGCTACATTTTTTTTTTGCCTTACTTAAGGGAGACCACTTGTAATACTTCCATTTGCAAGCTGACATTTTGAGGGGATACAAGAGGCTTGAATTGAAACGAAAGTGAACAATGCATTATAAAATGCTGCTGAAGTTTGCATTGTGTCCAAAAGCTTTTGGTTTAAAACCTTCTTTGGAGATACACAGTACATATATTTTTTCTCTCCATTTTTCTTATACAATGTGATTGCTTTTACAGGGGATAAAGCTGGCAAAGATGAGGAAAATTGGCTGTGCTCTCCTGGTACTCCAAGCTCTTCTGGCACCTTTGGATCTTGTTCGTGGAGCAGAGAAAAGTTATCCCATCCTGAACATTGCAGTGATTCTGGGAAGGACCAAGTATATCACAGAAAGAGATATCAGAGCTCTCTGGACCAGGGAAATGTCATCAGACCTGACTGTTGATGTCAATGTAGTGACCCTTCTTGTGAACCAGACTGATCCTAAGAGCATCATAACACATGTTTGCGACTTGATGTCAGGCACCAAGATCCATGGAGTGGTTTTTGGAGATGATACTGATCAGGAGGCAGTAGCTCAGATTTTGGATTTTATTTCATCTCAGACTTCTATTCCAATTCTTGGCATTCATGGTGGAGCCTCCATGATCATGGCAGATAAGGTAGGAAAATTTATTAAAAGTTTTGCTAATGTAATGTACTTCACTGTGTTGGTCTCTATCATGAATAATCACTGCAAGCAGTTCAAAGAGGATGCTTCTAATGGTCTCTTTGTACTTTAAAAAACAAAAAATATATGGACCAGTGTCCACATTGATCACTTATCAAATATTCTGAAATATTTCAAGGTTAATTCCTGAAACTCAACTTTCTGTCCATTGTAAAGCAATCCTACTGAAAGTTTACTCTCCAGCACACTGAATGCTGATCAGTTTAGAAATTTTACTAGCAAATATGGGTGTATAACCAACCTCAAAGTAGTAGGTCCATAAAATGATCTTAGGGGTAAGATCTAAAACTATAAGCAGATATTCTGTGGTGCCTATAAGAAACAGCAAGCAATAGATAGACCTGACTGTATTTGAGGGCAATAATAATAATAGGACAATCATATTAAGCTAGACTTTTGTGATCCACTGCAGTCTATAAATTAAGTAGTCTTGCAAACTTGAACCAGCTGTTGTATTCACTATATTTATTGAATTAGATTTTTGCTAACCAGATACTTCTAATTTCCTGCTATAGTTCATGAAAATCTACAATGGGGTTGTCTGAAGTCTGGAGATAATGACAATTTTTTTTAATTGGAAAACATCTCTTTATGTAATCCGTTGTGAGACTGTCGAATGACAGAAGTGACTTGTGTACCTGGTTCATCTTCCTTCACACTGTAACAGTTTGAAAAAAATCCTTGTTGGCGCTGCAGTATTGATCTTGTAAAGTGATCACTACCATTTCTGAAACAGATGCTTACCACCTCACAGGACTAAGCTCTCTGGCATGGACTGCTGCTTGGCCTCAAAGTCCGTGAGGAGCTCCTATTGTCATGTAAAAGGATAGCTGAAGAGGGAGTTTAAGTGTGGGAAATGATTTTCTGGTTTTTCAACACACAAGAGTCTTCAATGTTAACTGTAACTTATTTCCTGATATTTATACCTGTTAAGGTTTCTTATTCATTAAATATTGTTATTCCCTTTTTTGAATAGTACTTAAATAGTAAATAGCTCTCTGAATCCATCTAAAAATGCAGTGGTCCAGATACGTTGTTTCATACCTTGAGGGGGGAAAAGAAGCAGGAAAGATGCAATGATTGGTTAAATAGATAAATCGGCTTTGAACTTTTGAAACTTTTTACCTCTAGGAAAGACTTTTTCTACTGGGATAAGAGATCTGTCTCTCTTGGCATTTTGAATGACTTTCCTTTAAAACTTATGTCGTACAAGGGGAGGACAGTAAGTGCTAAATTATAACAGAGATTCTATAACAACGGCTTTGACATCTTGATTTATATGGAAAGATCATTACAGTCAGTGCTACAATCTTAAATGTAATTGCAGTGACCAAGTTACAGAGGCAGTTATTTCATGTGCTTTTAAATTATTGTACAGGTTTACCCATCTCTATAAAGCTGGCTTTATATGTATTTAGGAATTTTATTTGATACATATTTCACTCGACTTTCTATGCCAGTATAAGAAAACTTAAGGATCCCAGCCAGTGCTGAGTGATGAAACACTGGCAGAAATCCTTATGGAATCAACTTCACGCTCAGTAGCAGATGCAGGATGTTACTGATACAAATCTATTTTTTGCTTTTATGTAGGAGCCTCTAGAAAATCAAATACATCTTATTTTTCTTGTCTCAGTCAGTTAATACTATTTTCATTGTATGCTAATATTATCGTTATTATATCACTGTCTTTGATTTTAGGGGGTTGTCACAGTTTGCTAATAAAACATTTCTGTGCTGAAACTGACTTCTAAGATTTCCACTTGGGAAATCGATGTTGTTCTTTTGTGCGTTAAGACAATCTAACAGAGCTGTCTTCAGTAGCTTGAATTGGTTGAAGGAATTGTTCATCTAACTAAAATTGTCTTAATTTTAAACTTGGCTTTTGCAATGTGCAATGTCTTGCAGCTGGGTTTGGAACATTGCAGTAATGAGACTTGCATGTGTCACTCAGTTAACCATTCATTTAGAAATGAATTCCTGGGAGTTGAAAGTGAAATTCACAGTGCTGTCATAAAGGCAGAGGAGATGAAGTCTGAGTGAGAAGGACTGCAAATGTAAAATCTGTCTTCCAAGCCAGTGTCAGGATTTTAGCTGAAACACGTGGGTGCTGGTTAAACTGTGAAGTTGATCAGTGCTTAAGGTCTTCTGTTTTGTCTCCTACACTGACATGGCTGAATGTGCAAAAAAGATGCTTGGTCCCACTCCTGCTTATGGATGTAGTTCTCTGCCACTCTAACGAGGCTATTTCATTGATGTCCTTATTGTGTGACTCTAACAGATACTTTCCTCCTCTATAGCATTATGCTGGTACTGTGTTTTAGATTACTTTTACTTCAAAATGTGTGTGTGTGTAGTACTTGCTTTTTTGTAGTCTACCAAGCACAGCTGACACAAAGGTGGCACAACAGTTCAGTGAACTCTGTGCCAGGTAGTTGTTGTATGATGCTTAACTGTCCTAAATGTGAACTAAATTGAAGGCACAGAAATGACAAGTCATCTGTAATGCTCTATACTGCTAAAGACTTCACTGGAGTGACTCAGAGTAGATAAGCTTATCATATTCTCTATGGCTAATAAATACTGTGTCAGTGTGAATTTCACAAGAAGGGTCATCTCTTTAAAACAGAAAAAGTTGTTCTAGGTTTCTAAATATGAGATATGCCCACATTTGGAGTATGCAGTGATGAATGCAGTACATACAACTTTTGAAGTACTGAGTCCTGATGCAAACATCTGCTGTGAGCAGTGTGTAGTTTAGAGTGCCTCTTCTGTTGGCCAGCTGGCTGTACTCTGCTTCAGTTTGGTTAAAGTTTGCTTGCAGCAGCTGAGAAGATATGTTGCTTGATAGAGATTATGAAAATTGATAAGCATGTGAAGCCAACAAAACTGGAATGTTTTCTGAACCTAGCTGATCTGCCTTCACCTGACATCTGCTGACAAAACCCTACCAATAAACCAATGAGACACTTGGGTAGGTATGGTACCTACCTGATCCCAACCACGCTGTAGAGACACCCTTTACACAGTGCCACATGCTCTGCCTTGAGCCAATTTTATCACCTGCTGTTGGCAGGAACTCTTCTGCCAATGAACCGCTACTTGGCTTTGGTCCCTAGTTCTGCCACAGACTCAAAAATATTCAGATGTGGGATAGTCTATTGAAACAAGATGAGAATTGTCTGGGGTATCTGTGCCAATGTGCTGTGCATCAGCATCCCTTGGAGGATGCTGTGAACAGACTGGCTGTTTATTCATCTTGTATCTGTTGACATTTGAGCGATCTCAAACCAAACATTACTTAGGAACTGTTCCCTAACTTGAGCATTTGGTTTTAAACTTAGTGGTGTTTGTTTCACCACATGCTATGATAGTATTTGTGGTATTTTTCTAAAACAGAACATCATGGTTAGTTCTGTGAAAATTATAAAAGATTTGTTTCCTTCAAAAGTGGGGGAAAAGCCCCTATGTATTATAAATATATCTAGGAATACTTAGCATCTCTGCTTTTGCAAAATTAAATCTTTCTAACTTCTCGTTATAAATCTTTCTGAAAGACAAAACTTGAAGCATTCTGTTGTCTTAGAAGTACTGACAGTTATAATGCGTAGCCAAGCAGCTTTAAAGGTGAGGGTAATTTTCCAGAAGGGCTGTTATTACAAAGTGGTTCTTGAAACAGCTCTGGAAATGTTATACAAAACAAATCTTTGCTTTTTGCAATTAAAAGTATGATATATGGTTAAATTATCATTCTTCATTATTCTTTCTGCTGATAATATTGGCAACAAACACTTTTAATTGTTTAGTATAAAATCCCTTTTGCATCTACCACCACCTTCAGCTTTCCTTTTTTACCCGTCCTCCTTCAAAATAGTAAATATTAAATCATAGAGCAATTGAGGTTAGAAGGGATTACTGGAAGTTGTCTAACCCAGCCCTAGCTCAATGATGAGCTAACATCAAAGTCAGATCAGATCATACAGTCAAGTTTTGAATATCTCCACGGACATAGATACCACAGCCTCTCTGGGCAATCTATTCCAGTACTTAACCTTTCCCACTGTGCAAATATTTTTGTTATATCTCATTAGAATTTCCCTCTGTACTGTGACTAGAGGCTCTTGTTCTTTCGCTGGGAGTCTCCAAGTCCAGCCCTAGCCTCTGTTTAGTTGTAGGCTGCACTTACACCTGTTCTTACCCATCTCTTTTCTGGGCAAGAGAGTCCCCTCAGCCTTTCCTTCCACCTCCTGCACTCCAGTCCTTTGGGCTCACTCAGGTATATTGATGTCTTGTATGAGAGAACCCAAAACTGGACAGAGGACTGCAGACATGACCTCATAAGTACCAAAGAGGGGAATAATCCCCCCCCCCCCAAGCAGCTGGCGATGCTCTCGCTAATGCAGCCTGGTTAGGCTTTATTACCGGAAGGGTGCACTGCTGACTCATATTCAACTCATCTGCCAGCCCCCCGCCGCCAGCCCCAGGGTCCTATAGTGCTGCTAGGATATTTATTAAGACTGTGAATAAACAGTGAGTGAAACTGTACTTTCAAATCTTGTTCATTCTTTTGGTGGATATTTTTCAGATATTTTAATGAAATACTTGCAGATGTTTGTGTTACCTGTCGTTTTCAGCTCATTATAGACATAGCTGGAATTGCTCTGTTTATCCTCATTCCTGAGATACAAAAACATACCACACTTGTGCAGACCCGAACTGAAAGCCCAGCCTTGTAACTAGGACCAGAGCACACCCAGACTCCTGGCTCTGGTACTGAGAATTTACACTCCCTTACCTGTATGTGACTTTGTGCGCTGCTCTTAATGTTCCTCTACACATTTTACAACTTTGCTGCGTGTCCTTATAGCACAGTGATAGTATTAAAAATAAAGTGGAAAGAAGTTCAAAAGGCACGCTTCACATTTGCACTATGCATAAGCATGCTTCAATTCTTATGCTTTAAAAGTTGTTGTGATGAATGGGAGGGTGTGTTGGGTTTGTTCTTAATTGTAGAATCTTTTCTGGAAATTATACTTCATGGAGTGTGCTCATCAATTTGCATGTCTTCCAGATGCATTATGTAGATTTCTGTCCAGCTCATCTAGTTGACTTGTAAAAGCAATCTTGTATTTTTACAGAAAATCTTAAATTTAAATTTTGTAACTCTTCATTCCTGCCCTTTCTGATAATTGATACTAGCATGTGTATGGGACTATATTCCTGAGCATGATATTAACTTTAGCTTTGGTTGGTACTGCAAAAGACTGGAAGATTATCAAAATGCAACAAAAACGTAGCATTGACCTCCTCTTGCAAATCCGTTTACTTGATCATAGCCATAAAAGTCAATCTATGGGTTTTTTTTGGTTTGTTTTTTTTTTAAATAATGTTGTTTTGCACATCTGTAAAGATTTTTAGAACTAGGCTCATAATCTGCGATCATACCTTTTATGCACACATGTCATAATCACTGCTATTAAATGATTAAAAACATGTTTGAAATCTGTCTTGCTGAGGTAATAAAGTGTGCGGATGCAGTATCTTTTGCCTTTCTTCAACAGGAACCAGTGATTTGAGAGCATGAGGTGGTTATGATACAGGATGCTGGTTTACATTACTGGTCTTTTACAGTCATCACTATGAGAAAGTAAAGCTTTAACAATGTTTGCTACAGCATTCTCTGCTTTGAGCTGTGTCTCAAAACTTGGAGGAGCATTGTATTAATGATGTGAGCCTTCCTTTCTTGCTCTTTCTCTCTTTTTTTTTCTTTTCTAAAGGATTTTCCTATCTGTTTCTTAGATGATTATATAATTCCTCATTCTCTTGTGCACACAAGAGTTTCCCTCATGATTTAGCAAAGGAAATCATGGAGGGTTTTCTGGAATACTGTAAGAGTAGCCTTGAACTGTTGCTTTTGTGGAGTCAAAGGGGGGGGATATTTGGTTTTATTTTCCTAAGTAGAAGGAAGATAGTTTTGAAGAGATTGGGAATTTCTGTAACTAATAAGCAGATTGTAGGAAATGGAAATCATCTAAAGTTTACTTGATTTCTGATGTAGCTCAGGTGTGGGTAATTACTATTTTTTAGCTTGCTTGAGTTGACACAGTTGCAGCTGAGCCTGTGGTGCGGGTTCTCTCATTTAGAAGAGAGGAGTGTTTGGCTTCACTGGGATCTAGTAATTTGGGGCAAGAGCAATATATTTTCATCTCAAAGGTATTGTTTTCTTTCTCTTCAAACTCTCTGTTCTTACAGTTCTTGAAAATAGAAATCCTTAAGTGTTTTTGTTTTGAGCAACAACAATTTAAAACTGCTAGTAAGTTACTGTTGTAGATCATCCATGCAATCTCTCCAAACTATTGCTTGCCTATAGGTAATTATAACACAGCAGACTCCTGAGCTGTAAAAGTAGGACACCAGACCTTCAGCATGATTTTTGGCTTGCAGACGTTCCTGGTGGCATCTTTGGAATCTTTTTCTATAGGACATTCTCAAATACAGAATTCAAAACTACTCCCTTTAAGCTACAAAATAATAGACTATTATAAAGTGCATAAGACGTTTCTGTCAATCAGAGTATATCCAGAGAACACACGTGAACGTATTCATCCTAATAAAATTATGCAGTGAACAGAACAGAAGGGCCTTCATATCATCAGGGCCTTAATATATTTTATCTCTTAATTTTTTTTGAGAGGATGCTTAGATTATTTGAATAGTCAGTTTGTGTGCTTTATATTTGTCATTTATTTGAACTAACAATTTAATTTGAAGAATTTCTTTATAATTTTTTTTAACTTGCTTGGAAGATATCTGGGGTAGGTCTGCCTACATCAGTGATGGTACAAAGCTTTGTATAGATGAACAGAGAAACTTTGCAGTCCTCAGCTGTTTTTATTTGTTAGAAATTTATGGTCATCTGGGCCAGCTTTGCATGTGTAGTCTTTTCTCCCCCTCTGCCCTCCTCCCCCTTCTTCCTCTGCCTCCCCTCTTTCCTGGAGCTATGAACTTGTGTGGATTTTACTGAGGGAGGCCAGCCTGGATTGTCTCCACACCATCTGTCACCATATTGTTTGTTTAAATCCTTGAGATATTTTCTTCTGTACTTCACTGAAATAAATAAATAAAACAGTAGCAGCATCATTGGCTATTTATATTAGATTTAGACTTAATATCCTTAGGAGACAAACCCTGTGCTCGCAACTGAGGTGCATAAGCTAGATGCACAGTTTGTAAAAATGGACATGGTTTAATTCCCTCAGTGCAAAGCTCCAGTTTCGCTGCACATTCACCCTCTAACCAAGGGCCTCTCTGGCTTCCCAAGACAGAGACCTAGCTGGGGGTCTCGGCCCCAAAGAAGCGGTGCTGCTCATGGATTATGCTCAGGTCTCCCTGTTCTTTCTAGGAAAAGGTTTTGTGCTCTTGTGTAAATGCATAGCAGCCAGTAAGCATTTCTTTTTGAGTATTTGCACTCAAAGACGCTGTGCTAGAAGGCCCATGGTGATATATCTTCCTCTGCAGTTAATATTGTCTTAACTTTCCCAACAGCAATTTCCCCTGTACTTTCCATACACATGAAGCTTAAGTGATCAAAAAGCCTGAGTGATTGCAAGAAGGAGGTCCCAGGTGTGCAAGTTCTCTCTTACTTAGGAAAGAGCAAAATTCCTCCGGAGTAAGACTCTGTGCCTTCTGGGACTCGGGCATGAGGGGTCCATTGCTGCCTACTGGGGTGGGCTGAGGAGTATGCAGGGTTCCCTGATCAGCCTTTGTGATTGATTTAAATCTCTTGGAAAAAAAAAAACCAACAGTTTCTAGTCCAAATTTTGCCTAAAGTTTTGTTTGAATACTGACTCTTTAAGCTTCACATGCCGATTGAAGAAAATATTCATAAATGTAGCTAGCTAGGAAGTTTGTATGATCCATTCCTATTCCCTCATCTCCTCAACAGCCACGGAGACTGAAATAAAGCTGACCTAGGAAATTTAGCAACATATCTGAGGTAATAAACTGGTTCGAAACTTTTAGAGCATGGGCAACAATGAAACGTCTCCATTTGATTGTACATTTATAGAACAGAGAATGCTTAGCAAGATTAACCTAGTTATTTGGACTAATATTTGGGGCAAATTAAAAGCAAAAGTGCAGTCCCTTCTGACTGTAATATACTATGAAGCACGTTGGAGGGCTGTGGATGAGATTTGATTAAAACACTAATATTCCACATGCAGCTTCAAAATGACTTCAGTTTCTTTTGAAAGTAATCTTTTATTTCATATTCAGGCATGATCAAGCCTGAGCAACCTAGATCTGTTTTTTCGGTATACATGCAGGTGGTTTTCCCTGCTTTCTTCCAGGTTCCCTTGCTGAAGGCAGAGAGGAAGGGTGAGAGAATAAAAGGTTGTAATCTCTATGCTTTTAATATCTTTCTTCAAATACACCGATTTACCTGCTCCTCAGGATGGAACCCACAAGTAATAGTGGTTTGGTGTGTTGAATTGGCTGAAGGTAGTGTAATTTCCCAGTAGAATCATGTACACCCATCTTTGAGGAGCCTGGATAAAGTGTATTTTCTCAGGTTGTGACTATAGACCTTTCAACTTCTAAATGATGTATTCCTTAATCCAGGTTTTGAGTAAGCTCTCTTGGGGACGTACTCCATTACCAGATAACTCTTCAGTCAGTGTTTTAGACTTTCTATCTTCATAGATTTGGGAAAGTAATTTCCTTTTAGGCTTTTAATGAAGATAGGCTGGACTGTTTCCTTGTTGCAAGTCACCTGCTGCAGCTTGACTGAGGACACCACTGCTGGTCTCGCTCCATGACTTCCGCTCAGTGTGTGTAACTATTTATAGCCTGCCTTTTGTGCATCTCAGAGCAAGATATGTCTATAAACATGTTTCATTCAAGAGACTGCTGAGTGGGAAGCTGCTTTTCTTTTCCTTTTGTTTCCTTTTCTTGACAGCGTTTATAAATATATATATTTTTTTAGAGTCATAACTTTTGGCTCCAGATTTCTGCCTGTAATTTTGTTGATACAAAGTTTTGTCTGCTTGCGCTGACCAGCTTGCCTCTCCATGTGACTAGAATTAACAATAGGACAGCTTTGTTTTCACTACATTGATTTTGTTTCTAGTGGAAACACACTGTGTATGTAGAACCACTATGAAAGAGGAAAGAGCAGGGCTTTTATAGGCATCTTCCAGCTCAACACATTTTACAATACAATTAGGAATGACAGATATAATTGGATAAACAGAAAATAGAATTAAGGTAATCTGTTCTAAGTGTATGACATTCCTGTAATGAGTTGCTTTTAGGAGTTACAGAAACATAATTACCAGACAAATTACATGTTATTTTGTATGTGTGAGGCTAATTAAGAATTCTGGGTAAATTGTGTTGACAGAGGCATCAGAGCTATATGAAGTATGTAATTGGGACGAGATAAGGCTTGTGAATTCATCACAAGAAAACAGATGCAAAAACTCTGGAAAGTGTCTGTATTTTAGTCAAGTACCATTTAGGATGGTCTGGTTTCTTTCTAATAGTTGTGTTGTCCTTGTAGTAACTAAACCAACTCTGTATTTTGTTTCAATCCATTTGCCATCCCCTCCTCTCTCCTTTCTCCATCTATGTTTTAACTGTTGTTATTTACAAAAAGGCTGAGATTTCCTGTGGTGGAATCTGGTTTTTAGCAAAAGCTATTGTGGATGACTCCAGTGCTTAGCATACAAAACAGTTAGCTCTATACTTAACTATGTAACAGCAAATCCATAAAGAAGTTGTAAAAAAAAAAAACCAACCAAACAAACAAAAAAAAAACCAAACCCAAACCCATTTGTCTCCTTTGCTAGCTCTTAGACTGCAGGTTTTTTTTTTATCCAGTCTGTTCTGCATGCAAATCTCTTTCCACCAAACAGCTGCTTCCAAACACCTTCCTGTTATGCTGTCTTCATCTACATCCTATCTATTTGCTATTTTTACTTTATACTTGGCTGTCACCCCAGTGTGGAGGAAGTGGAGAGAGATGAGAAACCAAACCAGGTGAGGTAGGGTAATGTTGGTGGAGAGCTGAGGTGGTGATAAACCAGCAACAGAAATTGCTAATGAAGATGATCTGTTTTTGAAGAAAGAAATATGAGAAAATCAAGAGGATTCAAAACCGAACAGTTTCCATCTTGGTATCTCTTCATCCTGGCCTTGGAATTTTGGGCAGTTCTTCTGTCCTAAGTGATTCCTTCTGCATTCATTGACCAGCTTTACATACTCATATAAGGGGACTTTTATAAAAATGCTTTTCGTGGTGCAGTGTGGGGAGTCTGGACTGTAGTTAAGTATATGCAATATACTTTTATATTAAAAATATATATATTATATATATATCTCTTTTTATTTAATATAACCTCTGGGACAGGATCACTCTATAGGCTTTCCTAAATATACAATTCTCCTTTATTTTGCTGTGCACTTGGATGACTAATGTGTCCAGCACTGATGTCGTCCTATGTAAATATCCATTTCTAGAGAAAATTGGAAGATTTTGTAATAATTCTCTGATTTGTAGTAATATATGTACTTTTTTTCTATGTGTATATGTTCACTTTGTTCAGGTGCTTGGCCTACTACCTTGGATTTTAGGAACTAGCATTTGAAAATATATTTAATTCCTTTCTATAATTGATTTTAGATTCAATTAATCTGAATTTCAGATCTCCTATTACAGGCTTCAGAATACTTGGGGACAGGACAGACTGACACTTAAAGTATATGAAAATAAATTGCTTTCCCAGAGTGTTAGGGCTCGCTCATTGTTCTGCAGTCTCCCCTGTATGTGAATGTGCTTTGCTGTTGCTTTAAAATACGCTGAGACTCATGTTTACTGGCACTTTGTAACTTAGTGTTATGTGCACAGAACAAAGTAATGGATTGCGAATTACATAAATGCTGATGATGTCTAAATGACTGGTTGTATCATGGGATTGAAAATGAGCAATGTCTTCAGACAATAGAGGAAGGTCTCAAGCAAACATAGACTTGGCTCTTTGCACAATACACTCACTTGAGGAAAGAAAAATATAGGTTTGCACAATTTATTTTTTTTCCCCTCAGGGTGACTGAAGTCATCAAATTATCTTCATAGCAGTTAGCAGATATGCTTATCCTATCACTTGTCCAGTCTTAACAAAAGTTGTCACACACGTTTTCCTTTTTCTAAACTTCTCCATGTCGGGATACAGGCTTCTGACTACAATCTCTTTTGCTTTCCTGTGCTGTTTTTTACTATACATCACCATTTTATCGCATAAGAGTTACTGGAATGTTTCCAATGGTCAGTGAAAAAGTGAAATGACACTAAATAGCTGACTTAGGACAGACGTAAATAATAAAAAAATTTAATGTTTAAGATACCCTGAACAGTTGTTCAGTAGCTTCTCACTTTACACAAATATTTTCAGATTCCCAATCTGATTTTTTTCTTAAAAACCCATTCCATGGTCTCTGAATTAAAATTTAAATGAACATGTGGGTAGTTGATATGAGAGCCAACTGTCACCTGCAGTGTGTGTATCTTTACTGGTCACTGAAGCCTTACCAATCTGTTTTTGTGTACTTGCTTAAGTTGTTTTCTTCCCGTTTAAGTGTGGACTGGTTCTCCTTTTCCTTGTATGAGATGACTGTTGGCTTTAGAGGAGCTGTTCTGTGATTCACCCTTTTCACAGGACAAGGTGGAGATCTTAAAATAGTGAGTTATTTTATCCAATAATAAAATGTACTGGTCCAGCTCAGTAATCCTTATTCCAGTGTAAGACCTATTGATTTGTTAGGCTGCAGTGGACACCTCAGTGGACACTGCCTGAAAGCAGTGGAAAACTTGAGCTGAAATAAGAATGAACTTTGTTCATTTCCCATCCCCTACTGCTTTTTTTACTGCCTGATAAGTAAGTTACAGGTGTTGAAAACTTTAGTTTTAAATAACTTATGCTAGAAACAGTTCTGTAGGTCAGCAAAGGCATTTCTAAATGCTGAGGAGCATACTTCTACAAGGAAAAGACAGCATCCACACTTACAGCATCCATGTCATTTACGAGTCCCACATGGAAGGCAAAAATCCTGCTTGCAGCAGGATCCTGGCTGCAGCATGATTGATTTCATTGTGAAGTAAAGGACTAGGAGCAAGTGCAAAGTAAGCAAATACTTTAAATATTTAGTCCTTTAATGCCTACTTAAATGCTTTTCCTGAAGATTTGAATGCTGCAATGTAAAGAGAAGTTGGAGATTTATTTTTTTTCTTTTCTAATAAGGAGCTTAGGATGTTCTTTACATAAAAGGTATAAAGATGCAGACATAGCCTCTTAATATCTGAGGTGGAAAGTCCAAGCAACACATTCTATTTAAGGCATATTCTGCTTAGAAGAGCAGTCTCTAGTTAAAGGAATGATCCAGTACATTAAGGGCTGTAATGGTACTTCGGAGTGCTCTCTTTCAAATGACTTACTGGACTGATGGTGAAGTCTCATTGACATGCTCCCTGGTTTTATTTAAGTTAAACCTGATATTCTATTTAAACTTCACTTTGGTAATTATATTTTTGTCTTATCAGGTTACTTTAAGGTTGCTTTTGCATGTTTGACCCAGTTAAAAACTCTGTATTATTAAAACAGCTTTTCTGATTCGACTCAGATGCTGGCATATTTTCCTTCTTAACAAGCATTCTAGTGTTGCATTTAAAAAAAAAAAAAATCTCCTTCCCTTAGCTTCTTTTTATATCAAGTATGTACAATAAGTCTGACTCCCTACTGAGCTGGTTTAATCATTTGTTTATCCATCTGCAGAGAGCCAGTTCCCAAAGTAACTTCAAAGAGCCTTGTCTGAGTAAAAAGTTCCAGCTTCGGGGCAACAAAGATTACATTATGCTTATGTAGTAACCTCTGGCTATCTTGGCATGGAGGCTAAAGCTGAACGTTTGCCCCTATTATTCTGTTACTATAAACCTTAAATGTTTCTAACTGAAAGTTTTAGTGCAACTTTGGTTCTGCCTCCTGTGGTAGCTGGGCACAGTGTGATGTGTTACGCAAGTGCGCAGATGTGGCATTTATTGACTCAAGGGGGTCTTGAGGTGATCACGTACCATCCATCAAGATGGTACTCCATACTTCTCCATCAAGAAAACAACCATAAAATTCAACCATAAAATTGACATAAATTGTCTATAGACAAGTCTAAAGACTTGCAGCAGCAAATAGAGACTATTTGTTATGTTTTAGAATTGATCCAGCCTGATTTGTGCAGACTTTAATCAAACAATGAAGAAGCTTCAAGTGAAATGGCTCCTGGGAGAGTGGTATCTTCCCTTCTTCATTTTTAAAATTTTCTGTGTTGACATGTGTAATGTCTCGGCTTGCTAAAAATAAAAACAATCCCCTGCCCAATATGTATAAATAGATATGAGATAAATATTTTATATGTAATGTGTATGTCATGGTTTTGAGTACAGTAAAGCAGTTAAAATTGCCACTCGGGTGTTCGTGAGAATCTGCTTCATAAAATTGCAATGTAAGTAATTGTCTTTATTTCTGCGGTCTTCCTAACTGGAGGCTGTGCCTTATTCATGGTATTCCAGTCCAGCAGTTGTTATAATTTTGGAGAAATGCTAATTTTTAAATTCTTTTTTTTTGACAAAACTCCTATCTGAAAATCAGTGTGTCTGGGATTTGTCCCAAATTAATTTCCTGTGGAGAGAAGGGCTATGAGTTTGGTTTCGGTACAATGAGTCTTCTGGATTATAATATCTGTCAGTAGAAATGAACTACTTGACTTTAACTGAAGCTATTTCAGATCTTAATTTTTGGCTTAATCGAATCCTTACCACAAGCAAATCTAATTCTGGCATAGTATTTCAATTGCACAGACTTTCATTTCTGACTAAGGATTGGAAGGATTAACCCAGATTTTAGCAGTTCTCGGTATGACCGGGTGGATAGGATTAAAATCTCTTTGCTGTTCATTGTGGCTGTTTATTCCAGTTTTTTAATATTAGTTATGTCTGTTGACCAGGACTCAAAATTTTCTGAGAATAAGAGTACAGCTGAAGAACAATATTTTGAATCCACTGGATTGCATTATATTTCAATTAAAAAAAAATAAATATCACACTACACTTTGCCTGTTTACAGGACCATAATATATAGTTCAGTGTATTCTAGATTAATTTTGCAGTTTGCAGTATTATTAAATTTATCAACTTTGAGACATTGTAAAAATAGATATTTTGGAAAGAATGAGAGGGGTAAAACAAGAATGGTATTAAGTTTAACAAGACCAAATTGTAATATCTTGGTAAGAACTGGTTGCACACAACAAACTTTTCTGCGCCACAAGCTGGCAGGGTGTTTCTGTATTTTTTCTGTTAGTGTTGTTAGAAATAGAGACAATTTCATTCCACTGTGCAGGAAATGGAGGAGCTTCTGGAATATTGTCTGCAATTAGTCTCCCACATTCTGAACAGCCCTGCCTAATCTTGTAATGCATTTGGGAATTAGATACTTCCATGACTGGGGAATGGAAAGGCTCACCTGCAGGAGATGAGGTGAGTTGCTTTTGTTTAATCTAGTAAAAATGAGCTTAGGAGGGGAATGTGGTAGCTGGATACAGGATGAAGAAAAGCTGATTGAACAACATAAAATGAGTTGACAGGAGGACTGAAACTAAGTTGGACATCATTTGGGTGGAATTTGAAAGTAGTCAATAGTATTTAGGAGGAAAACTAAGTTCAGGAATGGCAAGAAGCCAGCTAGTGTTATGATGGAAACTGGTCAATGAAGAACCATGAGGACTTGCAGCATGAAGTTCTTCCTAATCCGATGTGCTTCTTTACATTTATAAAAAGCTTGAGATAACCTACTGTGCCATAATAAGGTTGTCTCCAAATCTAGCCAGACTTATATAAATGCATGGTTTGGTGAAGACGAAGTGAGTGAGTAGCATTCTGATGTACAGCTGATTAGAAAGTCAAGGACTGTGCTTATCAGCCTTGGAAAGACTGACTGGCCTTGGGATCCTTGTAGGAATATAGTAAGCTATGTTCCAAGAATTTCTAAAGTTTCAGCTCCTAGAAAAGGATATACTTTTTATTTCCTGGGGAAATATTAATTTTACCTTTTTACTTTAAGTAGAAGAATTTGTGAGTATTCTTTGGGTATTTCTGCCTTTTTTGTATTTTATTCTATTGTGCCTCAGGCAGCAGCAGAATTCTCAAGAGATGTGACAAAGACATATTCTTGACTTGGAAAAAAGTGCTGTTTGCCATGTATCATCCTGTTTTATTAGGGAAAGACAACCTGTTAACAGCCATGGTTGGAAGGTTACAGTGTTCATAATGATGAAAGCCTTGTGAGTTCTGTGGTCAAGTCTTACCATAATCTGCCTGTGACGTTGGCTGCATGTCAGACATGCTATGTAGTGAATTCACATTACGTGAATTTTTGGGCAATCTGGGTTGCAGTTGTAGCAGGACACCCCAAATGCTACAGTTTTTAATGGCTGTGCTGGCCATTCATTGCCGCCGTTCTGTGGATTGAAGACAGAAGTGGGACAAGAGTGAAAAAATCTGATGTTTTGCTTGATGGCAATCTGCATATAATTATGTAAAAATCAGGTCCCCTTTGTGTTTTCTTTCAGTAGCTGAGTAGCATAGTTTTTCTTTGGAAAACCAAGCCATTAGTACCTCGTTTGCATGAATATGTTCCACAGGATGCTTTAAATTTTGTTCTAATTGGTTTCTGTGTTACACAGGTCAGTAGAAGCCAGTCTTAAACTATTAATGTTTTTCATGTTCTTACAGATTACCAGGTTTAACAAGTTTCTCACTCCTGTCCAATTGCTTCTTCCTATTATCAGTTATGTGTTAATTTCTTCCAAAGATCTTAATTTCATGACCTCCAAATACCAGAAAGAAAGATTTAAAACTTCTTAATGCTCAAATACGTGTTTTCAGGTTCAAGTTTGTGGTGGTATTTCCATCTCTAACCAGGAGTTCTAGACCAACGAACTGCCTTTGGCACTGAGAATTGATTTGCTGAATATGCTCACTCTCATTTGAAAGTTTGGTTCATAGAGCAAAATCCATTAGTTCTTGTGCATTCACACATAGAGCATATGTCATGTGGCGTGAGCTAATATGTATGTAGTGAATATAGAGGGGTAATGATTGTGTGATTACTGTGAGTAACTAGGTCAAGGAAGTAGAAATTGCTGTATACGTACAACAGGGTTTTTTTTTTTAGTGAGGGAGAAAAGCTGGTGGAATGGTGTCTGTGAATAGATGCAGAAAAACTGGGTTTCTTCATATCTGGGAATGGATACACTTAAAAATTCTAGATCAGTGTACAAATAAGCATTTTTCTGGATTTTAGGCCATTTCATTTCAGGGTTCTGGCCCCAGCCCCTGTCTGGCTGCACTTTGTTGGTGTTACTTCACTCCTGAGGTTGTTTCTGGAGCAAACTATTTCCCTCCAGGTGTAAATGTGAGCATGGAAGGTAGGATAGGCTGCTCTAGGTTGTGCTCCTCGCAGGTGGTGTGTGTGTAGCAGATTTGCTCCCATGGGCACGGAGGGGAGCACAGCCCCGGAGCTGGAGCATTTGCCCTGTGGCTCAAGAGCAGCAATAATGCAGGTGGTGTCACTTTTGTTTGTGGCTGACTTAAGCTGTGAGAAAGCATTTCAAAGACTCAGTGAGACAAAGAATGAAAGCTAGAGATATTGATAAATATCTTTTTAAACTTTGAAAATCTCACCTGGCTGTTTCCCCTGGGCTACTGTTTTTGTACACAGCTGTCCTGAGGAACTGACGATTTCACGTGTCTGCTCACAGAGCTTGCACAGCCTTCAGCTGTGAAGGGTTTCTCAGGCAACTTACTTCATCTGGCCTTGTTGAGCAATTGGAAATGGGTGTTACTATCACTGAGAATTTGATTTTATTATTGAATATATTTTTAAAAAGGCTATAGAAGGTAATGCATTTCAGAATACATAATTTTTGTGCAGATTCAAGCTGGGTAAGGATGTATTCTCAGTATCTGAGAAAGGCTCTACTCTAAGTGCAGGACATGAGATATATATATATATATATATACACACAGAGCAGAACATGAGCAAAGGAAGCCTATAAAAACATTAGTTATATTGCATTATTTGCCATTCTGTGTGGCTACGTTTAAAGAACTGAAATGGTGTCCTTGCAGGAATGGAATATTCTTCCTACAGTACTTTAATGAAACGGCCAAAGTCTTTACTGGTAATTTACTGTGGTAGGAGAAAAATGTTAAAGTGATGTGCTAATGAATGCTACATATGGTCTACAACACATGGGAAGTACTGTTTATAAGTCATTTTTTTCACCAAAAAAGGCTGAACAGCAAATCAGATAAAATTCTGTTTCAAAGTGACCAAGCCTGTTTCTTCCCTGGAGCAATTCAGACTTCTTCCAGACTTCATTAATACTGGAATTATTATAATTTGTTTACCTCTTACAGCTGTTTCATTTTCAGGGACCTGCAGAAGCCAATTATTTTGTGATAAAGTGCTTACTGATGAAAATATGTGGCCATGTGGAAAGAAAAGACCAGTGCAGGTGTAAAAAATAATTTTAAAAAGTGCTTCAGAAAGTTTAAGGCACTCCTAGCTGTGCTTTCGGGAGAGAAGAAGAAAAAAGTCAGAGAAGCATCCTTGGTTTTGGTGTTTTATTGTTTGTGTGATGACCCTTGCTTTCTTGCAGTGGGAGTGAGATAAAAAGAAGGATACATCTCAGTTTGAAAAATAAGACAGATTCATACTGTGTTTGTTTGTACTCAAGTCATTAAATAAGGCAGTATAAAGTGCTGTAAAAAGTTAGTGTAGTTTTGTGAATTTCTTGTCCAGGCCCAAGTTCATGGATTTCTTTTTCAAGTACATGGCTTAATCTCTGAGTTAGCGAACCTGATATCACTTAGCATTTCCATTTTCACCAATTTACCTAACAGAAGGGAGCGCGTCCAGAGTCATGAAACAAAGTTGTGTTACTAGCAAGGCCAAAACTCCTGGAACTGCCTTTGTGTGCACCAACAAAGCCAGTTCCTCTGAGCGCTGAGGGGCTTCATTCCCTGGCTCTGCAGGGTGGTTGGTATCCTTCTGCTTGGGGCATTTCTGTTGTAATAGTTCTACGTCCTCACAAAAGCACCTGCTTCATGAACTTGAGCCAACATGTGATTTTCCTCATAATTGTGATGCTAATAGCATGGTAATGATTATTTATGTGATGTTCTTATAAATGTGCTATTGGGAATGCTTTCACCATTTTGGATTTTTTTTCTTCTCCTTTTGTTTCCTTTATCAATTGAGGTTTAGGTTTTTCACTTGGAAATGACCACCAACTACTTTCAGCTTTACATTCTTCATATCAGTTGTGCCTTGATTCCCCTCTTCCTCCCCCATGCTGCCACTGTCTGTGTTCCAGCCCTACTTCTGCTGCAGGTACAGGAAGAGCTTTGGAAAGATATTTTGAATTTAAGTTGTCTTTTACATTCCTTTGCTCCTCTGCTGCATCTGATCTAGTCTGACTGGCACACAGAAGCCCTCAGGGCCTCAGCTGAGTTGCCTGTGATCTGTTTCTGCTAAAAGTGAGAGTTGGCCTCCTGCTTCAGTTTCGTTGGAAATGCCTTGGAATGGCAGCTGTGCTGTGTGCGTTATTTTGTACAGAAAATTTGCAGAATTCACCACGTGCTTTTTCCAAAGTGAAGATCAACATGCTGCAAAGAGAGCAAAACAGAGAGAAATATCTAGCAAGTCAGCGAACGAGCAGTCTAGTCTCTTTTGTTCAGTGGCACTTTTAGAAAAAAATACCATGTGCATTGATAGTTTCTAATTTTAGTCCAAGTAAAACATGCACTCAAAATCAAACTTGACTGTTCCCAGAGCAAGCATGTAAGCTGATAAGTACTGAAGTGCCTGAACAGACATGCAGGAAAATTTATAATCCTCAAAGGACTGAAGTACAACACAAAGGCAGATACTAGTATGTCAATAATTGTTGCTCACATATGAACAACTGAGACATGAGGTACCTTCTGTGATGTCTTCTTCTATTGATGTATTTATTTTCTGTTGCTTTTCTCTAAAAGGTGACTAAGTGGTGATTTTTATCATGTTAATTAGCTTTAGATTACTTTTGGGCAACCATACTGTGACTCATCTTTTATATCAGCTCATTCCATATACCCCCTTATCTCCCATCTTGCTTGTCAAGAAGTGCCTTACCTCGCTGTAATTCTTCGCTCTGAGGAACAAAGGTAGATCAGTTGAGTTAGAGGTGTATGCTGAAACATATTGAAATATTTTACCAATATATATACTGTAAGCAATTAAGCAAGTGTTAGCATGCTTTTCTGTGAAAATACTCTTGATATGAGGCTGCATTAATCCACTGCTGGTTAAATTGTGGATATGCATGTCATAGTAAAAGCAGAATTTCTCGAATTATGCTTTTCCTTTTAAAGTATGTATTCATTTTGTATTTGTTAAGAGTATTTCTCTGCCACTGGCCTATTAAAGACTAGAAAGAAATCCTGCTCCTCATCTTCAACTATTATTATTATTGCATAATAGCAATAATTTACTGACCTGTTTAGGGCAAGTTCATAACATCAGGTGTGACATTAGCTAACGTTAATCAGAAAACTTTACCTGTTAGCACTGTACAGATTCCAGTACTGTTGGGGATTAAAATAAGTTTCCTTATAGACTGTTAGAATTGTGTGAGTGCTTAGGGATAAGCTAAATTAGAATCAAGTGCAGTCGAACTGTAGCTTGCTTATAGCTTAGCATGAGTGGACTTTATATAGCTTAGCATGAGTAGGCCTTGTTTGAAATTTAGCATAAGTGAATTTTAAATGAAATCTGTTCATTAGCATGGACCGTGATACAGAGGAGGTAACAAGGGAGTATGGGACATCCTCATCTACAAGATAAGGCAAAAAAAACCCTCAAGGAAAAAGACAACCTTCAAATCAGGTAGCAAATGATGAACAAAGACCTTGATAACTGAGAGACCCAAGCCAGAAGATAAGTAAAGTAGCAACCAGCTGCAAACTTTGAAGTTGAGGAGATGGCCTGTCTAGAGATGAGGAGGGGACCCGGTGAGGAGCGAGAAGACTTCAGCCCTGAAATACCATCAGACTAACTGTTGCGTGGACAGCACCGGAAGAGTGCATGGAGGGTGGGGACTTAGATTGTAAAGGGTAGAAGTGTCCAGGGGTTTCTTTGGGGTCTCCTGCAGGAGGGGCCCAGCTCGAGCTGAGTAAACCAACTCTGCTGCAGGCTGGGATCTGAACTCTTGATGACAGTCGGGGCTAAGTCTGGATCCTGCCACATCTAGGCTTCTTCCTAGGAAGGAGTTTAGAAAGCAAGAGGGTCCTGTCTGAATCCTATGACTCAGTGGAAGGGTCTTCCTGGACTCTCCTTTAACAAACACAGTACTGCAACAATCAGGTTTTGCATTATATCATTGCATCTCCTTATGTTCTTTACCTATTGAGAAGGGTAAGCACAGCATAGGAGAACCACTGGGCCCAATACGGTATGAGGAAAGATCACTGTGCTTTGAAATCTGAAACAAAGCAAAGAGCCTTGAAAGAAGGCTTAACAAACTGAAGCTGGCTGATGCAGCAGTGGATGTGTGCAAGCTTAAAAAACAAGTAGAGCTGTTTCTGTGGTGACTGTATCTCTCAAGGAGGGACAATTTGTGTCCCATCTGTGAATAATACCAGGGTGTGTCTGTAGAAGATAGACAAAACAGAATTTTTGCAATGTGGCAATGTGCAAAATAAGTCCTGGAAGTAGTATGCTATTGAATGAAATGATTTTAGTCTTGAAATAGGTATCTTGTTGCCTCCCTTTATTGTCCATTATACTGTTCCCTGAAGCTTGCTAGTCATTATTAATGATAATTAATATTAGTTCATCCTTCAAATCAAAGGTAAAATGGTAGCATTGGTGAGACTATGGGAACATATTGGATTATGGGGGGGAAAAAAGGATATGTGAGTTACTGATTTAGAGAGAGAAAAAACTGATATTGTCATATGCATAAATGCATTTTCCACTTATCACGTGAGTAGGTGTTATAATTACTAAAATAAATGTGTTTTATATAGTTCATGCTAGGAAATCCATTATTTACTGTAGCAGCACAGCGTATACAAATGCATTATTACACAAGCAATACTTCCTATTGTAAAGGTGCTTTCCTCTGTGTCATATTAAAAGAAGGTGAAAATGGACTGTATCTACATAAAAGAGCAGTCAACATCTACTTACCCAAGAGGTTTCTAAACGGGGATCTCAACTGATTGCTCCCATTTGCGTGCTTGTGGCAGGTAATTTAGGGCTTTACAAATGATTGTTCTTGTCTGGAATACCCTTGAAGTGGTAGTTACAATTAACTGTCCCTCTCTTGGAATATGGAATCATTTTTTTTTTCTTGAAAGAGGAACGGTGCTCTGTTCAAAAATAGCTGATAGCTTGCCTCCTTCAAATTGTTAATAATGTCAGGATCCCCCCATTTTGGCATGCACGGCTGAGCTATTTTCAGGAAAGTGCAAATAAAAGCTGTAATTTCCTCTGGCACATCAGGGGTGTAATGGAGGTATCTGGCAGCATTTCAGTAAAACAATTACGTTTAGTGAAAAGGATTCCCTCTTGCCATGACTGTCAGTCAAAGTAAAAATAGAGGATGAGAACCTACTGCCCAGCCTTGGTAGCTCCTGGACAGCAAGTTTTAAGTCCTTGCCAGCTAGCACAGGTGATATAACTCTTATCCCAACTTTTTTGGATTTATAGCTTATGTGTTGACAAGCAAGATTGAACATGCTTGAAAATTAGAGAACGTGTACAGTCTCTGAGATGGGGCAGAACCTCAGATATTTCATTATTCACAATTTGTAGCAAGGTACGTGTGAACGGAAGGCAGCTGAGATGTGGCTAAACCTTTGGAAAGACTTGTAGAATGAATTGTTAAAAACAACTATTAGGGAGAGATCTGAAAGAATAAACCCTTCTGGCTTTGGCATTGCATATGCGGTGGTAGCATAGTGATTCATATGCTTTGTATAAGTTGAAAAAAGCAGAAGCACTTGACACTTGCCATTTGCACATCCATAGCTCATTGTAGGAAATGTACCAAGTGCACAAGCTGCGGCTTTATACTTTAGATAGGTACCTTGAAGTCTAGTAACTTCCATTGCTCAGTCATTTAAGATGTAACAAAAAAAAGTAAGGATTATTACGTTCTTAATTTAACTTGTAAAATATAATATGTGAGGCCACCCTCCTCTTATTTTGTGCGTGGGAGATAGCATTTTCAGAGAGGATGTATAGAACAGGGCATGAAAATGTGGGATGATTTTTCCTCCTTTTCATGTCAGAGTGACTTTCCTTAAAATACTTCTTTTGCATTTCTTGTTGCAGCATTGGAAGTTTCCCTTTCCCCTGCAACGTGGAGAGCCGAGGGCTCTGCACTTCAGTAGATTCCTCTACCAAAGTGCTTCAAAGTGGTGAAAATTCAGATACTATTTCCTTGCAGTTAGATTCCACCTTTATCTCTGACTCTAGTATTTTTGTTTGCTGTCGGTGCCATAAGGCTGCAGCGAGAAGGTTATTTGGGCAAGGGGTTCCACTTCATTATCTCCTCATAGTCTCATGAAATTTACTCTCACAACATCGGGTTTTTACTCTCTTCCTCCCTCCTCCCAGGAGTTTTCAGTGACAGCTCTCTCAGATGATCTTCTGCAGCAACATCTTCAAAGTTCATGACTGTGTAAATAATTGGTTAAAGCTTCAGGGTCCCAAATCCATGATATGGAATACTGTTTCATTCCAGGCAGTTACGCATGGATTGTAGAATATTTAGCTGATGTCTTGAAGACAGATTTTGTAAAAAAGCTTTTGCATCCTGTAGACCACTGCTAGAGATTACTGAATGAGACCATTTTAAGCATGTTGTATTCAAGCCTTTGAAATAATGGGGAGTAGAGGGAAGGCATGCAAGCGTAAGGAAAGTAAAACTTTGGGTTGTAGCTTTTTCTGGTTACTATTTCTTAGGAATTTCAACCTTTTTTTTTTTTTTTTTTTTAATTTCAGAAGCCCATTTTGGGGCTGTGGTATAAAGGACAACTTCTCTGGGCTCTCTGTTTTTATGTTAAGATCTGTAAATGAGTCTTCATTTTTTCATATGCAGCTACCATGAAGATTAACCAGACTTATTCTGTGGCAGGTGTACTGTTTAACTTGTAATTTCTATGTGAATTAAGAGCTCAAATAGGTAAAAATAGAGTTGTTTTGTTTCTAGTCTACTCTATAAATTTTGCTAGCTATATTGTGTGGTAACATGCCTGTTTTCTGTTTCTAACATTTGATTAAGTGCTGGTATAAAATAAGCATGTTATCATGTGCAGTCAAACTGGCTGAACAGAAGGAGGTTTTTCGTAAAGTACACCGATGGCTTTACAGTCATGTGCAAGGTTTTAGGCAGTGTATCAGGGTGTACTAAGGTTTACATTCAGGGGGAGAGAGTGGATTTCTGTAAGAAACTAACTGGTCAGGTTTGTATTTATAATGCTTTAATTCAGAGGAAGTACTTTTGATTTAATAAGCATCTCTTCTTTTGTCACGTTTAACATAAATCCTGTAAGCTTAATTGAAATGGAAGCTGAGACTGTGGAAAACTAACATTAAGGATATGAATCAGTCTTTGGTTTATTTTAAAATAAAGGTTTTGAAATTGAAAATGGATATGACTTATACTTAATTGCATAACTTCATGCCTTACCTCATATAAACTATTTTGGTATGAATAAATCCAATTTATTTGATGTTTTTCATAGCTTTGGTTTTCATGTACCATAATTATTTATGTTCATGCATAACTGCACCACTGAGGGAATAACAAGTGAAACTGGAGGCTGCAACAGTTATCTGGGAGATGACTTAAGCTGTGGGATAAGCATAATAGTTGGGTATATTTGCTAGAATGATCAGTAGTGATTGGAAGTTTCAATTTAGAAAAGAGAACTTGCTTCCTAATGATCTCTATGAGATGAGCAGTTTTGATTAACTGATCTTCTGAATATTCAGGAAGATATTACTGTATCATTTTACATCTGCTTGATGTATTTAAGGATGACTTTGTCAGTATGATCCTAGCCATAAAATGCCTTACAAAAATTGGTATCTGGGACTTGGGTTCAATATTTTGCAGAAGATGATTAATTTTTTGTGCAAAAGAGTTTTTTGCACTGTTTTGCATCCTTTTGTATACTGCAAGTGAACAAAAGGAATCCCTTGGTTTATTACAGCAAGGACCTATCTTACACATCTTAACAGTTAATTATTTCACAAATTGCTTGAGAGTTTGCAGGTGTCTGAACACAACATCATGGGAGTGCTACATCTGTGGTTCCTGCTTCTAAAGATGATGACTTTAGCAGCCATCGTTTCCCTGCTGTAGTTCCTTTGTTGCCTCTATAAGGCTTTCAGCTGCAAACTTCAGGGACTGTCAGAATTGCTTGTCTCATGGAAAAATTAAAGTACTATCCAGTAGGTACACCTGAATCGGTCTGTCTGTATGAAGCTGTTAATAGCTGTCAATGGTTATAGCCTAAAAGTGTGTGTGGGGGTAGGAACTCTGTCCCTGACAGCAGAGTTAAAGGGGAAACTGCTGTTGATTGGTGTCTATATCAACTGCATGTGGCAAATCTTGAGGATCTCCTGTTTTTATTTCTAAAATTGTGATTCATAACTTCATTGGATCCATACCCACAGGACTGGGAATTCTCCTGTGTGGGAGTGCAAAAAATAACCTTGGGAGGAATTGCCATGGTTTTTCATTTGTCTGTTAGGAGGAATGCATTAAGAAAAAAAAAGAGTTGAAATTGTAATAGCAGTTGGTTTTCTTTGCAACTTGCGTCCAGTAAAATGCCCCTCTGTTACACAGGGCGAGCTATAGGTTGTGAAATGACAATGCACTCCCTTGTAGCATTGGTTATTCTAGGTCACCATTGATATCCATTGGATTTCAGCATCTGAGTGTCACTCTGCCAGCTCATTAATGTTTGGGCTTATTTTTAGTTTTTCTAATTGAGTAAACTTAGCTTGTAGAGGTGCCATAGACTTCCAGTGCCCAGGAAACAGAATGTCAGCAGTTGCAATCGTGTGCCTCACTAAAGCAGTAAATCATCCTTGGCAGAGCGTTGTGGCTTTATCAAATGTTTCTGCTCAGAATCAGTTGCTGATGAATATCCTTTTGTCCTAAGATCGGAACGCAGTTCCTGCAGACTATTACAGCATGCTGTTGAGTGCAGAGTATATATGGACATCCCACTGACAGAGTAACTGAATGATACTAATGTGAAAGGTGCCTGAAGGTACAGGGACGTTATTGAGAGGGGGTTAATTAACTGAGTATGCATTTCTACTTGTTCAGTTGCTGGGATGCTAACTCGTTGAGGTCATGGATCTAAAAAAAAAAAAAAAGGTCAGCTGCGTCACTCCCAGTGTAAGTCACCAGTACCACGAATCTAAGCTGGATTCTCTTTCCATAAGCCTTCAAAACCTCAGACATACATGATTCTCCAGTATTATTTGAAGTTTCCCTCTGCCCTGGGTAACAGTGAACTCGGGTAGGGAATGCTCTGTGTGAGCTGCAGTGGATGCTGGGACTGGGGGAGGGAGGAGAAAGCCTAATTTCAAGGCTTTTGGGGAGATTGCAGGGGACTAGACAATGAAGAGGATGAAGGAAGTGCCTGCTGATAGTTAGGGCTGAGACTTTTTTTGAGGTGGGGGAGGGACAGAGATGGTTAGGGTTGCTGTGTATGATGAGAGCAGAGCTGGAATTATATGTACATATATGATGAAGGGAATGGGATAGATAAGGAGAAGAGGAATGAAATTGTTTAAGAAAGAAAAAAAAGAAAAGGAAGGCTCAGTCTAAAAAGTTAATGAACTTCTGCACCACTGAACAAATGCTTTTTGTCTGTCCTACTCCTTCTTTCTTCATTTGGATCCATTGCAGCTCATGGCCTGGAGTCTTTTTTTTTTTTTTTTTTTTTTTTTTTTTTTTTTTTTCTCCCAGCTCCATCAGTAGCTTTTCTCCTCAGTGCCCCTTTTCCCGTGAGAGGAGGGAGAGCAGCTTGCTGCTGCGCGAGGAGAGCGTCTGTGAATAACTTCTAGTCATGTTCCATTCTGAAAAATCAATACAGCTGGGAGATTTCAATCTGAGGCAGTATGCTTGTTTTCATCTACAGCTCACATGAAACCTAAAATTTATGTGCATATTTCCCACAGAAGCTCCCATCTGTTACCTTAGAGTGAGTTTTCATATATATAAATAAACTTGAGAGAACATACACTATTACCTATAAGCTCTGTGAATATCTCAAGGGTTACCTTCTGCATTAATATGATGAAATGAAGACTGTCCAATAATTAGTATTAATGTTAAAGAGTAACTCTTGTGATCAAGGATCAACATAGATTGAGAATTTCCCTGCAGAGGTATTTTTCATAGAAAAGATTGATTTTAATTGAGCCTTATAAAATGGCTGAAAAAAAGGTAATTGAAAAGGAAAACTTTTTAAAATTACTTTTTTTATACTTTAATATTATACATAACTACCCAAAGTTTCCAGAAGAGGAAAATTTGCAGCTTTATAGTCCAGCTATATTAAGAATAGGTTACATCTTGTTTCGAGTGTAAATTACTGGTGTTTCCCAAGTACCTCATCAGAAACTTCACTGCTGTCATATTTCTGGACCAGAAGGCAAACAGAGCAAGTCTGAATCAATTCAAATGAGCTGTTTATGAAATAAATCACTGGGGATGCTTTATTTTGCCACTAAATTAAGAATGATACTTTAAAGAACATCTTAGTTATTGTTGCTTTTGCTGAGAGATTTGAACCAGTGCAAACTCATCTTCCTTGTTCAGGACCCTAGTTCTTAAACTTTCTATCTGGTCACACAAGCATACAGATACCTATTCCATCACTACACTTGCGCTCTTCATGTATAATTTAGATTGCAGGTGAAGAGGGTCCATAGTTTTAAAGGACTGACTATGCAATTTCTCATGAAATTTTCAAGTTTTACAAACTCCAAACCAGTATCGCTTGTTGTGTATAAGGAGTCACCTCCCTTCAGTTATCCTCTTACAAAGTTTTCCTGCAGTTTCCTAAAAGATTCTCACAGTATTCTTGGTTAAGCATCAGTGACTTTTGACCAATAACCTGTAATACTCACCTGGCATGCAGGAAAGTGAATTGGGAACCAACTCTACTTGTGTTTCAGAAATGAGCGTCAACTCCAGGCTGAGGGCAGGAATGGGTGGACTTGTAGAACTCTTTCTAGTGCTGTACTGCTTTGTGTAATTAAATACTCATTGACTAGAAAGTTGGAGCCTTCCTGGAGAGAAAAAGCCTTGAGTGGTAGATGGAAGGCGTTGTCTAGGATCAAGTAGGAACTGAATCCTGGAGAAAGCATGTCTAATTCCAGGAGTTCCACCTGAGTTGAAGAAACAGCAAGAGAAAGGCTTCAATAAGTCAACTTTTCTGCTGCACTGCTTCACTAGGCTAGTTCTGCAATCAGGTATGTTTTTCATGTCACTGAAGGGTTATGCAGTAATAGTCCTTGAAGCCTCTTCTGTTCCATTTGCATGGCTCAGTTTTGTCTATGTAAAAAAATCCTGCCCCTCTCTGTCTCTTTTAACAACAGTAGGTAGTATTTGCTCAAGTAATGTCACGTTAAAGAAGACACTCTGTTTTGCTTACTACTCTGACTTTAGCTGTGCTTGACAAACTTGCAACTCTATCAGCTGTAATTGGGTAATACCCTAAATGCTGTACTGCAAACACCTGCACCCATCCGAACTAGAAACTAGTTAATTCTGAAAACTTACTGGAATTGAGAAATAATGGCCCATTTTGCATGAGAGAACAAGTAATGAAAATTAATGTGCAGTGAATTTGTCAAAAAGCATTAATAGGGAAAGAGTGTGTGTGTTGGGAAGCAATTAAACCTGACCTGATGAAGGAAGTTCACTGTACTGTGAGTGAGATTACCTGCCAAATATGCTTATGCGAACAAAATGTACATTGTGGAGAAACATTTCATGTCATAGCTGTGACCTTAAGTGATATTTTAAACGGGTATTTAAAGATAAAACTCATTAATTTGTGCAAGTTACTCCTGAATTTTATAAAGATGGTTGGCTTTGCAAGCTTTGATAACTAACAGAGAAGCAACAGAACCAGGCTGAAAAGATCCCTTCCCAATAATATCACTGAACATGCAGGGTCCTGTTGTATAATGAGTGCTCTAGATTAAAGTTGCTGACATTCAAATAAATGCACCCAGTGAGAAAATCCCAACGGTTCTCTTGCTGGTTCCTCTCTCACTTCTGTAATGTATTTTACACCTTCTTGAACAGATGAGTTTGAGCTTTCTCATAGCGTTTCCTTTACTCTATAAAGAAGTGTGAAGCAGCCTTCTGTAGAGAAATAGGCCAGTGTCACTAGAGGTCTTTTGACATGTTCTCACAGTCTTCTGAATTTTCATGACTCTACAACAATAACTCCCATCTGATGCCTATTTTAATAATGCTGTGCATTTTAATTTTAAGTAATGGTTGCTTGTAGATGAAATAGATAAGCAACTTCATAAACATAGCCAAGTGTTCTTTAAACATCCATCAAAATTGGCACCTGGTTCTACTTAGCTTCTTAACATATATAGGAAAAAAGATAGGAATGCTGCTAGTCTTGAGGCTGCTACAATAGATATTGAACCCACAACTCTTCTGATTATTTGTTTCTTAAGCCTCTACAGTTGTTTTTAGGATTCTGCAGTATAAACTGGGTACTAGTTGATGGTGAAATGGTCAGGGAGGAAAAGCTCTATCCATTGTCTCAAGGGACATTTTAAACTAATTTTAATACTATGTTTTGGTTTTCAGTGCTAAATTTCAGCATGATCCTTTGAAGAGAATGTTGGGCTGCTGTACTTGTGCAATGACAGAGGAAAAATGCATTACTGACAAAGTCTCATATCTTTGTAGCGAAGATGCTTATGAAAGTCTATCTAGGAAATTAGTTTAGATCTTGCCTGTAAATAGAAACTGGATTTTTCCAATGAAGTTTTGTTTGTTCCTGCCCTCTGCTCTCTACTTTTGAATGAGACATGAGTCAGCCATTCACTTCTGCTTCTGAGTTCTGAAGATAAAAGAATGGGGGGATAATTTGAGTGGTGCAAGGAAAACTATTTATCTTCCTATTAGATGTGCTGCTAATGGTAGTTTATTTTATTAGATCACCTCAACTGGTGCACAGAAGGATCTCATTCCTGTCTACAAACTTCATCAGTGACACTTAATTACATCTATAGAACATGAATTAGTCAGCTAAGTAGAGATGCTACATTCAGAGTGAAATTTGCTGCATCCTGTGTGTGTGGATACAAATATATTTGGGACTGTGGTGGGTAAGTCTCATTTGACCCATGTTATCCCGAGAAACCTGGCTGTATCCAGAGAAACAAAACTGCCCAGCATTTTGATATTTGTGATACCAGCAATATTTCTGATAAATCCCACACGAAGAAAGGATCTTTTCAGGCTTCTTAGAAGCCTTTCTTTTCCTTCTGCCTTGCAGTGCATGCTTATAATCTTTTCTAGCCTTTATCCCCTACACTGGCTTCGTACTTACCAATTCTCATATCTGCACAATGAAGGAAAGAAATATTGGAGTCAAGTAAGCCCTCAGTACTATGAAATGAGGATGCAATTAATATCTAGTATTTGCAGGTCCTTTTGTTATTTTGCTTGTGCTTAAATTAAGAATTCATGTTCCTCAAACAGATATTAAAGAGCAGTAGATGATTTGGTGGACCTAAGTCAGACTTTGTGCAGTGTCCATGTAGGAAATGTAGCTACTTAAACTAGATGTTTAAAATGGTCATGGAAATACCCTTCTCTCCTGACCCATTTTACTACAAAATGTGCGTATCATTTCTACTTTGTATTATGAGTTGAGCTTTTAATTCTGTAACTGCATTTAAATGCAAACCATTTCCTTTCAAATTTGAGTCCTTAAATGATGCTTTTCCCACTTTAAATATCATGGTAAAATATATTCCCCCAGAGGCTTGGTATGGTGTGAAAATGTGCGAATAATAGATGCATGTGCATTGTACATCTTCCTACCAGATGGCACTGCTCAAATTTACAGTGTTGCATAATCACTTTAGAAGAGGCTGAACGAATTTTGTTAATTTTAAAATTTCTTTTGTAATTGTTAAAGGATTTTTCCTGGAATGTCTAATCTTAGTTTCATCTCCAGTTTTGCCACAGCACTGATTTAGACCATAGAAACCTGAGTTAAAAGAAAAAAAAAGTCCGTGTTGTATCAGCTACCAGTTCGAGGGCAGACACCCTTTGATTATTGAAGAACAAGTTTAGCCATTGATTTTGGCATAGCATTAAAATAAGACTTTTTGCCTATAGAGCTACAATTCACATGAGACAATGCATGGGTATAAGGAATGATTTTGGCTGATTATTATAAGAAAGCTTGGTAAACTGCTTTTGATTACTACTTCCCTTGCCCCCAACCCTTACATTTCTGTTAGGACACATATTGAGTGTCCAAGCTGTGGCCTTACATACCAGTAGCTGTCAGAGTATTTAGCTACTTGCAGTGCATATATTTCGTAGTGTGTCAGAAATTACTGTGAAAACTGAATGATCTTAGGATGCTATCTTAATGAAACACATACTCCTTCAAATGTGCTTAACAAATTTAGAAACATTCTTATGTTTCTTAACATTATGTTAAATGTAAAGAAAACCAATAAATCTGTCTGAGAAAAGATGCTTGCAAAACTGTACTGGTTGAGTCATTTTGTAGAAGCAGATGTCTTCACTGCCATTTGTGAAATATGACTTTTTAGAGGTGGGAATTATCAAGTTTCTGCCAAACTTGACCTTGGATGGAATTCTGTATACAGTTAACAATCTATTTGCAAATAAATCTGTGCATTATTTCAGCTTAAGGGCAGTTTACTTTGGAGTTTTAAGGTGCAAGAAAAAGCTTTGTGTCTTGATTTTTCTCTGCAGCTCTATCTGCTGTCTTCTAGTGGAGTAGAACAGAATAAGATTTTATTTCTTCACCTGTTTCTGTCCAGCTTATAAATAAATTTTGATTTTGACAAGAACATTCCTAAACATAGTGAAATACTGTCTTTGGATGAAAGCTCTCTGCCTTTCACTTGTGTTTTAGGTCACTGTGCAAAGTTTTTAGATTTTCCACCTCATGTTTAGTATATTTTCCTCTCATTGAACTTGTAATCCATTCTGGTTTTGCTTTTCTGTAAATTCTAGTGTCACTGCCACCACTTGTCTGAGACTGAGTCAGAACTGAGATGATCTATTTAAAATTCAAGTAGAAAATTCTGATATTTAAGTATTAGATAGTGTCCATCTGGTTTGAAATCTAAATATAATAGCACAGCATCGTGCTAGACTAGCTGTCCTGTAATTCTGCCTGCTGCTGAATGTTCAGAGAAGCTGAAAGCATATTTTTAGTTTTCCTCTTCAGATGAGAAAGGAATGTTTTGGTTGGTCTGGAAAACCCTTGCACTATGACCATGCACTCATGGTCAACTATGAGCTTGTTTCTGAGTGGACTGTGAGTTAAGGTTAAAGAACCTCTTAGAAAAGTTAGCTCTTTACATTTCAACCTTACCATTTTTTATCAGGAAATTTCCTCTCCTATTCAAAAACTCCACTCAGCTTCCACATCAAGAACTGTGTAACAAAATCCTTCTCATAAACTGTACAAATATTACATTAAAGATTGCTTGGTGCACACAATATTTCTTCTAAAAGGATGATGTTTGATAGCCTCTTTATTTTCACGGTTGGACACCTTTATTTTTGAACCTAAACTGATTCAGGGTTGTGTCATATACACCCTGACTGTAAAAGCAACATTCTTAAATTTAGACAGCTCTTATGTTTTTCTGATGCTCCTCTTTCATCCCCTTCACACAGCAGACAAGTCTCTCTGCTAGTCTTCACTTTGCTAGGCCAAACAAGCCTGTGTGATGGGTTCTTCATTTACCCTGTCATTCCTAGAACCTTTCTCTATACTTAGACAGTTTCAGGTATCTTTCCTGACTGTAGGTAACCAGAATTGCTCAAAATAGTATTTCAGGTAATTGTTCACCGGTGCTTTGTCAACTAGCACTAATATTTCTGTAGCTGTGCTGCAGGCACTGACCAATGCATCCTGAGATGATCTTTTCTTTCTCAGGACCATGTTACATCATGGTTAGTGATTAATATAATTCATGCCAGGCTACACATTTTGGGGATAAAATAGCATGCTATTTCAGTGATATGAATGTGAAGTATCTTAGTATTGTTTACCTTGTCTACAAAGACAAATACAATATTTATTTCTGCAATAAACGTTATTTACCAAGAGCAGCTTTTTTTACCACTTAAAAAGCGTGACTTTTCAAAGTTAGACAGTATTAGAATGTACAACTCTTCTCTGAATTCGACATATTCTAAAGGAAAGTGCTTGTTGTAAGAGACTTATTTCTTTTATTTGTAGAGAGCAAAGTGGGAGCCTGGTTCTGCTTCACATTGTCCTCCTTTTTCTTTACATTTACAACAGAGTTCTGATCCTTAATTTGAAAAACCCAACATAACACTTTTCAGTGCATTTAGAGTGGTATCCAGAAGACTCCATGTTTCAGGCAAAGGTGGACTGCTTTCCCCAATTAAAATACTGTAACTTCATGGGACCTTCCTGGTTTTAGCTGAACAGCTAGAATATGATGGCAATTTAAAAGCACTAAGTGATTTAAGAGCAATGAAAGGGTTTTGTTTTTTGTCTGTTTCTCATTATAATTTCTGAGAAATTATAATTTCTATTTTCTATTTTCCATAAAATCTGTGGGCTTGCTCAGGGGCGATTGGTCAGGGCTATAAAATTCACAGTATTGTTTCTGTCATCCCTTTTCTAGATGGCGAGAGGTAAGTTCATATTATTAAAAAACCCAGATAAGATGTATCAAGAAGAATGGACTGTTTTGTTCAGTAGAGAAATAGCAAACTATTTATAAAGCAATTTAAAAACCATTGAAACTTTATCAGTTTTAGTCTTATGCTTATCAACAGAGTGTGCACTGGAGTAAAATGTAATTGATTAAAAAGGGAATCATGCTAGCCACTTTGCTAAAATACTGACACAAAAATGATAACTACTGCTGAAAGGAGCAAACTAGACTTTTACTAAAAACACAGTGGTGACAGCACTGATTACAACCACCACCTTGCTGCAATTAATTTTATGACTTTTTAACGTAACAATTTCTCTTTCACAAGTTTTCCTAGATAAATCTTGATATTTCAAAAAAAAAAAAAATATCTGTAGAACAGTGTAAAGGTTACAAGGAAGAAATAATAAAAAATGGATAGAGCTAACTTAATAAGCTACCATTCATATTCTGGTACAGACATGATATGTGAAATTAAATAGTCATTACCACCAAATTAACCTTTATGTTAATAAATATCTCTTTTGGTCAAACTCTGTCATTGGCAGTCAAAATGCTACTAATGACTGTTTACCAAGAATTAGACTATCTATCTTAGAACAGTTCTGTAAGTGCCAAGACCAGCTTTCCTTGGTCTTTCCTGCACTCTGCCAGTTGCAGAACAACTGAAATTATACCTGTCATTCAATTTGTCTGTATTTCGGTAATTGCACAGCTTTCTGAACTTTGTTCTGAATCTGTAATGAGCTATTTCTAGCAGAAGAATGAGTTACTATTTTAGTCTGCCCAAGATTTGTAATGGACTAAATTTGAATCTTCCAGGAGTCAGTATGTCTGTCTGTATTTTAGCCTCATTTGTAACTTCATGGAAGACTGATCTTTGCTTTGTACTTCATGGCCCATTGTGCTCCCATAAGGTTAAATGTAGCCTACTTTGTATAACCGTGTTATAATCTAAAATAATGCATTTGTTTTGCTAATGGTTAACTTCTAAAAGTTTCAGACATACTTGTTCCTGTACTTACAGCATATGGGTTTCAGACTAAAAGGTTCACACTTAATTATATTGAATTTAATAAATCTAGCAATCATACAATGCAAAGGATAATTGATGTGTTGGCAGTGTAGCCAGACTGTCTAGAATACAGAAAGATTTAGAGACAATAGCAGGACCTTGAAGGGGAAGACTGTACTATAACTTTTAAGCTTTCAGATGCAACATTTATTTTTTCCCTTTTTTTCCCCCTTCTCACTAGAGAGATAAGAATAGTGTTTTGTTAGCAGAATGGTAATGGGTTTAGAGTAAATATTTCACAGCTGCGCAAGTAAACATCTGTAAAACAAATATTGAGAAGAATAACTGTTTTAATGTATTTTCTCTTGCAATAGTGTATGATACTGTTAATTTTGCATCTTCTCTGCTTGAGATTTTACAAGGTGTATGGTTCTGTATAACAGAACCTTCACTGAGTTTTATCCTTTAGAATATTCCAAAATCTCCTTGTTAGTACGGAAGTACTGTAGCCTAATCTAGCAGCAATAGAAACTGAAGTCACAAGGAAAATCATGTCCTAAAAATGTAATAGTTTCCTGGAGAAATAATTCATCAATTTAGTAATTTGAAGTTGTACACTATTTTGATGAGCTCTTGTTCACAAGTCGAAGAATGTCTTGAAGTAGTAGGATGGCTTGGCACCATTTGTTCTTTCTTCCAGACAGTACTGCTGACAATATAGGTTACATCTGTTTGTACGGACATGTGATGCTGACTAGTGATGACTTTTTGAAGTCTGGCATATGTGTCAAAGCAAAGTGGTGAAGTACTGAACAAGGCCAAACCATTTAAGGACTTTGGTGTAACCTGGGACAAGTCCTAGAATATTTTTGCTTCTTGGCTTGTGATGGATCTGTTGTGCAGGTCTGCACCTCAATCAGCATTACCAAAGTGTGAGAGAGATCAAAGAATAAGAGTGTGAAAATTTGATCTCTCTGTAAAAGGCTATAGGGAAAGCTATTTTGATGGAGAAGCAACTCAAACAGCTGTGATGAACAGGGCAGTGTGGGATTGGGGTTCAAGTCATGCTACGTACAGCATGGGGAGGGAGGTGCTATGAGGAGCTCTTACCCTTTCTCTGCTGCAGGCTGATGTATGTGTCTCTTGGCTCCGAAATGGCTACTGGATGCTGGGCATGCTGCAGGCCCCAGCCTACGCTCAGCCTCCTTAGAGGGAAACTGGGATGAAGGCAGAATGAAGTGTTGCTGGAGAGTGTATGTGTAAAAAATATATATACATATATATGTATACATACACACACACATAAAAGAAAAAAAGCATGGCTTTATGACATGACATCAAGAAATGTGACTGTTTCCTTGGAACTTCCCACGAAGATTCTGCCAGCTTTACAGAGGGAACATCCCAAGTCAACCTGAGGCAGAAAAATCAAGAGCAGTGAGTTTCCAGCTCAGTGGAGCATATTTCACCTCTTCCCCAAGGGGAAATGTAGAACATTTCCTTATAATTCAGGTATGTAAATGAGAAGCACTCTGGGTACATTGCATCAATGTCCTCTTGTGACTGCAACTTGCTTACAGGATCATTTTTCAATGGTGGTGTTTATTCTGTGGTCACTGTTATTATAAAGATAATTTGGTTGTTCTTATTCATTTGGAGCTGACTTAGATGTCAAATAAGAAATTTGGGTTATAGCACGCTCGTTTGCGTAGTTTCATACACTGCAGGAGCATGACTGTCAGCATATAAAAAGTATTTTTGGAAAAGAATATCCTGTCAATGAATGTACAACTTTTTGTTTAGACTTCTGCATCATTCAGTTAAATTAATGAAGATACCTAATTTATTGGATAACAAAATACTGTTGTTGCTTACATTTATAAAGAATCCTGTAAGGTATATAAAATGTGAGTTTTGATCCAAGTTGAAATGACAGCACTGTCCTACCCTTTTATTCATTAGATACTTTGAGGAAATAGCCTCTGACATATACACCTCAGAACAAATGTATTTTACCATATTATTGACAGACTAACAGCCCTGTGTAAATCAGTGTTTTCTGCAGTTCAGCTGATAGCCTAATTTGCCTAATAAATTGCCCATGGGCTGAGATTGCTGTACAGAGAACTGATGATTCCTCATTCTGTTCTCTTAACATGGCTTTCATCAATCATAGCTTCATTATTTTGATACTGCTGTGCCATCAGCCACAGAGCATTCATGAAGATGCACATGGGAATTTGAAGGATTTGCTGGATCATAGAATCATTAAGGTTGCAAAAGACCTCTAAGATCACCAAGTCCAACCATTAAACCAACACTGCTGTGCCTACTAAACCAGGTCCTGAATCAGTGAAGCAAAATCACAGAATGGTCGAGTATGGATGGAACCTCTGGAGGTCATCTGCTCCAACCCCCTTGCTCCAGCAGGGCCACCTAGAGCCGGTTGCCTAGGACAGTGTCCAGACAGCTTTTGAATATCCCCAGGGATGGAGACTTCACATCTTCCCTGGGGGACCTGTACTAGTGCTCGGTCACCCTCACAGTGAAAAAGTGTTTCCTAATGTTCAGATGGAAACCTCCTGTGTTTCAGTTTGTGCCCATTGCTTCTTGTCCTGTCACTGGGGGACACTGAAAGGAGCCTGACTCCATCATCATTGCACCCTCCCTTCAGGTATTTACATGCATTAATAATAAGCAATTAGAAACATTAATAAGAAATGATTGGAAACAAAAGTGGAAGGACAGAGGAAGCTTGATATTACCGTCATACCACTTGCAACTTATTCAGAATTGGTGAAAGTTTTCAGCATTTCAAGTGATATAAACATTGCCTGCCTTGAGGTCTTTATCTGGTTTTATCTTAGTTGTTTGATATTTGATACATACAGATGGCAACACGTTCCTCAGATTTTAACATAAGAACTGAATGTATTTTTATCTTTTCATTGTTCTGTTTATATTGAGACTATGATGCGGGAACGATCAAGTGTTACAGTTGTCCTAGTTTTCTTGTCTGAGCATTTTCAAGGATGATGTGCTTTCAATGACAGACAGCAAAACAAAGTGAGGACTGAAATATGGTGAGTGCTGCAAATCTAAAATTAAAAAAAATATATATATAAAGGAAAAATCATGCAACTGAATGCAATATTAACCAAGGAATGAATCCCCCATGCTTGGAATATGGTGTCTGCATTCACTCGCTACTGTTGCCTGTACCAAGTCTTTCCTTCCATTGTCTTTCAAGCAGAAGTTTTCTTTGAAAATGATTTTATATAGAGCAGGAATATAAATACAGTGGACTAAAGGTGACTTTGAATAAGAATTGTATGAGTCTCTGGGATAGTTGCTTATTTATTTACTTTTAAGTTTTTGTATACACTTTTCCATTTGAATTCTGAAGAACCTTGAATTGGCTGGAAAACTTTTCTTAAACTCAGTGTCCAAGACAAAGTTAGATATGACTGGTTTATACAATGGTGTAGACTGGGTCTAATTTGCATATCCCGTACCAAAAAGTGGAGAACAGCAATGCCATGAGGATGAGCTCATAGTTTAAAAGTGTAGGCTCTAGAGCATGAAATTAAAAAGGCTGAAAAAAAGGTGCAAGACTGTCCTCCAAATCTGATATTTTACTAATAATTTAATCTAAGTATATTTTTAAACAGTAATCTTACAAGTACCAGAAAATAAAAGATCCTGGGTGAAGATGATATAATTGCTGTGAAAAAATAACAGCTTTTTGAAAGCAGCTTAGATCATCAAATTCCACTCAGGTCAACTCACTACTCCAGCAGGCTCTGCAGGATATTTCAAGTAAAGATAGTTTGCATATATGTGAGTACTTTGTTAACAGAAACATTAAATAAAATACTGCTTCCTATGACTCCATAAAGACCTTAAAAACCCTCTTCAGGATGGTAAAAAGTTGCTCCAATATAGCTTCTAAACTTTCCTCCATTCTCTCTGTCCTCATGTGCAAGGTGATGTAGAAGTTTCCCAAGCTGTAAAAATCCACGGGTTCAGGATATACTTAACATGTTTTTAATAATTTGGAATATGTGAAGAAGTAAATGTATAAATAATCCAAATTCCAGAGCTCTAAATTTGTTGAAAGAAGTGCATAGCATAATAAGAACTCAGTGACTGAAGTGTGTATGTGTACGTGGTTATTGAAGCACAAAGAAAATCTAATAATCTACTAGAGTGTAATTCAGTGTTGTAAAGTTTCATTATCTGCTAGTTTTAATATGATTTCAATTAAATCAACAGTGGAGAATTTATATTATATTCATTTCTCTGTTTATTATGTGAATGCTTTTTCTTCTTCTAACCGGAGAATATACTGCTTGAAATCATTTTTCTCTGGCTCGCCAGGATTGTTTTTCTTGATGGAAGGATGTGCTTTTGCAGCATTGATAATGATTAGAACATATTCAGAGAAGCTCCATTCAGTTCTGTAATGAAGTACATGAAATACACTGAGATCTGAAAAGCAGTTAATCAAATTTTACTTCCCTATAAGCCTTTTTGTTAACTGCAGAAGTATAAATGTATTTCTTTAATATATTCCTCATAATTCAATTTCTTTAGCCATTTAAGTAATTTTCTGTTCTTTAAGTGTCCTCCTTTTGTCTGACACTTCTACCACTGAATTTTGAAATGGCAGATGGTTTTATAGGTGAAATTTTAGCAGCGCCTCAGAGATTGTCTTGATTTGTGCCATGTCTATAAACGTGGCACAAAATGATAATGGCTTTCTCCTACCTTTGGTACATTCTTTTACAGCTGGTTGAAAAATAGATGTTTAAGTGAGAACTCTCTGTCATTAATATTCAGATAATTCATTTTTTGACACCTTCAGTGACAGTTTTCTGATGGGCCACCATTCAAAATGGCTTCCAGCTTCTTATTATGACAATCCAAGTTAAGTATCTTGTTTTCTGTTGCCTACTGAATTGCTCAAACGTCTATGTTGTAATCTCACTGGTTCATTGGCATTTGGCTGGAGTGCTCTGTAGCTGTTGCCTAGCCTCTACTAGCTTTATTACTGCGTTTTAATGTTAGATCTACAAGGTGCCCTGATTCATGCAAAGGCAAGGCTTGAGACTATGCTGTTGACTCTAGGTCTAATGTTAAATGGCTACTGAAATGTTCCCGTGTTCAAAAAGCGAAAGCTGTTTAATCTTTATATGGCGCTAAGAAAGCAAGTGGTTCAATGCACAGCTCTTGGAGTAATAGTCAATATGAACATTTGAATCCTAGACCTTAAACAAAAGGCATGTCCATTCTCTCAGTGGAACTTCTCTACCTATTTCGTTGTCCATTCTGTAGATTTGTCTCTGTCTTCTTGGCCGAAAAATATAATAAAGTCCATAGAAGTTTCAGTGCTATATCCATGAACAACTCTGCTTAAAAAGAGCCGCCTTCTAGCCCAAGAGCTGTGTTGAAGCTTGTGTGACTGGAAACACATCAGAAGGTCTTTGGTCTGAGGTGACACTTGGAAAAAAGCTCTCTTCTTAAAATTTTGCCCTATAGTCCTTAAAATGCATTAAAAAAATGATGAGACTCCTGACTGTAACTAACTCACTGTAAAAATCTGCCTTTTTTTTTTTTTTTTTTTTGTGGTTAATGCTAGCATAAAGAGCTTTTTCTAGGACTGGCAAAACATATTCGAATGATGATTTTTGGATGTAGCATAGGATTTGCTTTTGTCACCAACTGCAGAAATACTGCCCAATGTAAAACCAAAGCTGGCAGAAGCCAGATCTCTAGATGGTCTTCCAGGATCTTGTCCAATAAAAGAACTCAATAATCAGCTGTCAAAAACCCTCCCAGTTCCAGTAATTCAAAAAGTTTGTCATTTGCTTTAGAGAATTTATGTAAGTCTGTTTCCCAGTGCTGGTACTCCCATGATTCTGTAGTGTTCTCATTTAACTTACAAGTTTGCAACCTGCCAAAGACTGATCTCTCTGCAACAAAGGTAACAACATCTGCCAATGTTTATATTAAGAATTGGGAGAAAAATCTAAATGTAGATAATGTAATCATTTTTCTGTTACAGAAGGACAACCACTGCACATACACAAGCACACGTGTACGTGCACATGCAGCCAGTTATGTGGAAGTGTGGTCTCCATGTACGAAGATGCCATTACCCAAAACACTTGACAATGCAATTTTGCTTAATCTTTAAGCCTTTTCTTGGAATTAAAACATTTAACCTCTAAAGCTGCTTTCATGTGGAGCAATCTCAGTAGAAATTTACCTAATTGTTCACAAAAGTTAGTCATTATGTTTAAAGATAGGGAAAAGGATATGATTTATTCTGTAGGAGATGTAGTTTTCTTACCATTCTGAGAGCTTCTCACTTTTTCATCATTTGAGAGCTTTGTCCTTCCCAAAGAGAGTTCTGGTCTGAAAGATTTCCGTCTTCCAAATGTACTCATTGATATTTAATTTTTTAATGTTGTCAATTCGTGTGGTACTTGGGCAAGCCATGCCAATTTACATGTCAACTATGACTACAATACCTGCTGTCTGCCTAGAGCACCTGCCACAGATTGAAGCATACTGAGTGTAACTAGTGAGGGTGAAGAAAACATCATACATTTCATCACAGATTTTAGATAAATCTCTGATGCTTCCGTAGAAAAATGTTGCTGTAGTGTCTCCTGACAAGGGAGGAGTCTGGTTCAAGATATTTGCAGCTTCAAGGAAATTCAGTAATACTTAGCGTAATGATAAATGAAATATGACATATGAAATGGGATCAATTCCAATTTGTATTTGAGTTTGAAGATCTGTGTGTTGGGGTCTGTTTGCAGCACTCAGGAAACGCAGTGAGATAGGTGTGGTCCATGGTGCGATAGGCATGGGAAACATCCAGGGATCCTTTCTGGTTGGATGTGAATGTGCTTTCTGTTGGAGAATGCATCTTTTCAGACACGTTGGTGGCTCTTAATAACCTTGTTTATAAACTGTAGAGGATAGAATGTACGCTGTGTGGTAATGACTATAAAACTCTTAAGACAGAAGGGCATTTGCACAACCCTTGACTGCTGATTGAGAAAAAGAAACATCAGCAGTGAAAGGCTTCTGTCTGCTTCCATCAGATGACCTTATGACCCGTGTGCTGGATGGTCCTAAGGTTGTGGAGCTTGCAAGAGACCTGGGGGAAACGTTCTGTGACACAGGCTGTTGTAGCAATATCTGCTGCACCATTCCTCTCTGAAAAACACATGAAGCCTCTATGGACTGAAAAGGAAAGAGCAGGATTTTTTTTTCTTCTTTCAAGTTGTATAAGACAGCAGGCAGCCACCACTGCACATAGATAAGCCTTCTTTGGAAGACCTTTGCTGCTTTCTGGTTTGGCTTTTCTTTTGTATTGACACAGCTCCCTCCACCCTTGTCCCTCCTGCCTTTGAGTATCCAGTATGGTTTGATTTCTAAGTAATCATTAATCAAAGGCTTAGCATTCGACTAGCAGAGAAATAAAGGAGATATTTAGGAGTAAACGGTTTTGCAGATCTTTAACCTGGTTCAGGATTTCAGTGATACACTTTGTGTATTTTAAGACTGAACTGTAGGAACAGACGTTCTCATATGATGCTGAACCTGTTGCCTGCCTGGGCAGTAGCGGTGGATGATTAAGCCGTATTCGCAGTTCTAACTTGTGGCGCTCTGCCACTCTGTAAATATGCAGTGCACGCTCTCTGTGATGAAATATGAAAACATTTTGATGGTACTTAGGAGCAGGACATAGCAATAAAATTTGCTTTCCACAGTGGTTTAGTGCTGTCTCTTGAGCAGCATATGCTAGTGCTTTGCTTGTTTACTTCATCACTGCCTGTGTTGTTGGGCAAACAGGTTGTCACAGGTAAACCTGCAGATGCTTTTCGGAGCTTTGATCCAATTTATCTAATTTGTAGGTTCCCTGTGACTTCCTGCTTCTCCCCTAGCTGTGAGACATAGCAACATTAGAGCCACATGAAAACACTGTGCAGCTCATTTTTGACTAAATTACCCCAAGCATGTTATTATAGCTATTAGTAAAGCTCCTTCTGTCTTTCGGCATTCTCCAAAAACGACCCCTCTCAGGCAAATTAGGTAAAAAGCCCACAGAGGTTGGCAGGTAGACAGTTAAACAAGTCATTTAAGAAATCTCTTCATGTGACCAGGACAAAGTTTATTGTATACAATGAAATAATATCTTGACTGGGGGGGGGGAAAAAAAATATCTGTTTAATACTGTTGTTTGGAATTCACAAGTGGAGAAAAAGGAACTCTTTGGTTTACAGTTTTTATAGTTACTTCTTTGCAGTGTACTTGCCATTTCAATGGTGAGGGAATTCATAAACACCATGGGGGAGTGTTCAGGATGCTGCAGAAAATACCTTTCCAGAAGATAGCCTTATTCCAGGGATATGATTACGGCTCTACTTCATGGTTTGGAATCTAAAGTTTGCTTTTTGTTTGTGGGTGTTTTTTTGTTTGGTTGGGTTTGTTGTTTGTTTTTTTTTTTTTTTTTAAATTTCAGGTTTAATTTAACTTCACTTAATTGCTAAAAGCAGAATACTTAAAAAGAATTAAATATACAAACCACTGGGGTTTAACTTCTGTAAGGAAACAAGGCTTTAAAGCAAAATGTATCTTTATGACTGATTCCCTACTGCGGTGGGATCCTTCTCACTGTTGACATAGCTGGCAGTCCACACAGCTGTGTCAGAATTCTGCACTATTGAGAACTATTGATAAAGCATTCTTGAGGACAAGACCATTCCGTGTGCAGGAAAAAAAAAAAAAAAATCTATCTAGCACTGGAGAAAGCTGAAAACAGAAAATACAACCATGTAAATGACTGCAGCTTAAGACATTTGTGTTATTTTCAACGTTGCCTCCATGATGGCCTGGTTTAACTAGTTTACTGGTCTTAACTTTTTTGAACCAAATCTGTTAGCTGTGGGTGTTGTGGTGGACTTGCGCGGTGGGTGCTCTGTGGCATACTTCTTGGGAGTAAATGAAAAGATTTGCAAGTGTTGCAGAGGTTACTGGATGGAGAAGTGGTTTCTTTTTCTCATATTTGTACCTCTGTTCTCTCACCTACTTCAAAAAGATGTCAAGCAGATTTTTGTAGTGAAGCAGATTTCTTGCAAACTCCTAGCTTTCCTTCTGTGTCTTTGCGTGAGGTGATAGGGAGCAGGCAATTATCTTCTTAGGGATATTTATATAGATACTAGAACTGTTGCTGCATGTACGTTAGTATATATTAGTTCTTTCTTTTTATAGACTGGTGATCTGAAATAGAAGTGACTGGCAAAGAGAAATGTCTTAAGGGACTCATGTATCTTAGCAGAATATAAAATGTTCCATGATATATATTTACCTACCTAACCAGCCTTCCACATGATTCTTCTCTTAGGTTTAAATTGAATTGTTAATTATTCACACTGATCTTATCTCCATGATTTTACTTTTCTAATTATATTTGCTTATAAGTGTTCTCAAAGCAGTCGTTGCATAGCAGTTTCTTTATTATATCCAGTATTTCAAGAGGTGTTTATGCAATCTACCAAGCAGTGTATCGTTCTGTGCATTTGGCCTGGTATTTCTTTATGAATCTCACCTTTTGAGCTCAAGCTTGTCAGAGTAAATGTCTCAGTCCCTGGAGGTGCAGAGGTTTGCTTCCCTCAGAGGTGGCAGAGGGATGGTCATTGCAGCACGCTTGCTGCTCTGGAACATTGTATGGAATATGATGAGCATGTGAGTCTTCTGGGAGAGGGTTCTTGATGTAGTTTAAAGAACTAGAAAAGAATATTAAGCAGAAAATAGAATCAACTACCCAGATTAAAAAAAATAAAATTGCCTGTTTAACAGGAAAAAGTTGGCCATGCTTTGTCCATGCAAATAACAACTGTGTGTAAGGAACTTACTAAACCAAACTTTCTAGTTTGCAGGATAGTGAAATTAAGATTATATGAATGTGGAAAAAGCTTGTCTGTGCAGCAGTGTGGAACTTGCTCCATAGTTCTTTAGATATCTTCAGTGTATTTGAAAGAGCAAGCCTGAACCTGGATTTTGTGTTTAGTTAACAGCTTTCATGTGTGCTTGATTCTAATCTTCTTCATCTTGTGTATCTATAAATATGGTTTCTATTCCTCATGGCCTTTGCATAATTTGATGTTCATGGAATCTTTTGCGGTACATCACATGCAGGATAGGACCGTTTTATTACAGCTGCAACTAGACCTTACCATGATCTACCCAAAATCCAAGACCTGATTGCATAAAGAAGTATACAGACAAAATTTACTACATTTACTCAGATCATGGTTTTGGTGACAAAATCTGTACTGGCCGTAGGAGATCATAGAATCAGAGTGGTTTGGGTTGGAAGGGACCTTTAAAGGCCACCCAGTCCAGCCCCTCTGCAAGGAAAAGGAACATCTCCAACCAGATCAGGTTGCTCAGAGCCCCGTCCAACCTGGCCTTGAGTGTTTCCAGGGATGAGGCATCCACCACCTCTCTGGGCAACCTGTTTATCAGGTTGATTACATAGCGGTATCTCCCTATAGTTGATAGATGCTAACAACTAATAGAAAACCAAACCAAAGATGAGTAGTTGTTTTACTTGGGAGCTGATATTAGCAAGCAGCAAGGGCAGGCTACTTTGGGATGGAAGGAGATATATACTGAATATAAAAGTAAGAGCAAGGCAGCGTTCCCACATCAAGTGTGCTATCTCACAGTGGCCAAACAAGAAGAGTGGAGCAGGTCTGGAGATAGTAGCCTGGTTCAGCCACAGTCATTTTGAGATAAGTCCATGGAGACTGGACAGGTTGGTGGTCAAGCAGGGAAGTCAATCTGCAGTCAGTGTCAGTTCCAGATAAGTGAGGTAGGTGGCTTGCACAGACATATTTGTGCAAAGGCCAAGAGCCTGAACTTCATCACAACTCCAAGTGTGTCCCCAGGAAGGCTTCTCTCAGCTCTTCCTCACACTGGTCTTTTCCCACCACTCTGACCCTGTGTTACACAGCTGTGCTGTATCAGCTGGCCCTGAGAGCAGGCAACATACACACAGAAGAAGGGGGAGGGGTTGCAAAACTGTGATGGAGTATATGCCTGACAGGTGTAGGATAAATGAATACTAATGATTGAATTTATAATATAGTTTGGGAATGTTCTTGTTCAATTTTTGCTTCTGAGAAATGAACCTATTTCTACAATAATAACTTTCTTCATCATCTTCTTCCTCTTTGCTCCTTCTCCATGGTTTGCTATGGTTTATCTTTCTCTTTTCTCCAAAGAGAAAGAAGTCACAGATTTTAAGTTTTGTCCTGACCTTTCCAGCTCAACTCTTGAGAAACTCCATATTTTGATGTGCTTATTCAACCACGTCTCTGAACAGCCTTATGCCTTAGAAGAAATATATTGTCTAATTACATCTGTGTGCCATAGGCAATTGAGGATATTTATTTCGGTGCATAATTGACCAAAATATTTTTACAAGCATCCCTTATGTCTTGTACTACCCTTCACACAACACGAAAGAGAAGAAATCTAAATGTCATCAGTAAGTGAATAAGTCATTAAAACAATAAAATCCCTTACGTTTATAAAATAGGTAACTCAATTAAGTGTCTGCTTTTATAGCAAAACATGACTTCCCAAACTGGTTGTATCATGTATACAAGCCATATACAGTTTTCTTGCCACAAACAAAGAGTGTGAATAAATTCTTTCCAAACAATCTTTTTAAAAAATTTCCTATCATTGGTCTCTGAGGTATCTGAATTCAACACAAAATTGAAGTATGTACACCCAAGTAATGCTGATATACTAGAACGCAGGGGTTATATAAACTTTTTCAAATGTTAAAATAAGAACAGTGTTTGAGCTGGAGTTAACTAAATTAATTCCGTGAATGAATGATGGATAGCAGGAGAGCAATGCATTACCTTGGACAAACTTTCACAGCATGTAGAATGCCAAGTAACATTTATCAATAACCGGATCGGTTTCCTACAAGGTGCGCTGTAAATCTTACTTGTAGCAAGTCCCCTTGTGAATCCTGCAGCTGGACAGGCAGAGTTAATATGAAAACTTTGCAATTACTTAAGAGGTTTGATTCTAGTAAAATCAGGTATGATAAATAAAAATCTGTTTCCATGCAGACTACGAAATATGAAGGAAATACTGTATTTCGGCATTTTTCAAAAGTACTGCTAAACCTTCTGTGAGTGACCAGACCCTATACAGTATCCTCTTTCATGGATCTTTTTCATTTTTTAAAACGTTTGCTTCTGGTACAAAGAAAGGAAACTTGATTTGGGGAAAGGTGAATGTGGAACTCATTTTTGAGTCATTGCTCTGACTCCTGCCGAGAACAGTATTCAACGTGTGCTTTGGCTTGAGGTTTCCATCGCAGTTCGTATTCGCGGGGGAAAGATGATCTTGCCGCAGTTCAGATGGAAGTGGAGTACCAATCATTTTGTAACTTTAAGAATAGTTTCCACATTCAGATGTAGGGCAAGAAATGGCATAAATGTAACTCCAGAAACTAGATTTCTGTGTTTTTTCTGCTATGTATGTGTGCCTAGCACAAATCCCTGGAGTGTTGCATCGGTCAGGCTGTACCAGTTTTGCTGTTGGTTGTGTAACTGCAGTGAATCCGTATGGTTAATGTTTCTGACGGATCTCCCAAGAACTGGCTTTTCTCATTTGTTTGGGCATGGCCACTCATGCTGCATGCTGGTTGCAGCTTTGTTTGCATGTGGATTGTTTCCCCTGTTTCTTGACCTTGAATGAGAATTGTGCTTCTGCTGTCATCATGAATAGTTTTGAGGGGGTGCACACAACCTTTTCATCCATGTACTTGACCACAGGCAGATGCTTCTTCAGCGTTAGCCTTAGTGACCTCACCAGGTCTCTGTCTTTTTATATTGTGTTTGCAGTTGGTTGTTTTGGTCTGTATGAATGTTCTCTGAATCAAAGCAATAGTAGGATTGAATTATTCAATAGCTGCAGCGTACTTGTCTTCTGCAAATAGATGAGAACTGCACAGAGGGCTGTACAAAGTGTTGCACAAATAATACAAAAGAGGTGGAACAAAGAATGAATCCTCTGGACTCTTCTTCTGAATAAACCTCTAAGTCTGTCACTAAAATACTGGTAATTAATCTGTTGGTCAGACATGTAGAATCTACTGTAAGAGTAATTACCAAGAGATTCCTGGTCCAAAGTCACCACAGGTATTATCATACATCTTTTTATCAAGTTGGACTAGATGATCATTGTAGGTCCCTTCCAACTGAAATATTGTGTTCTAAATATTAGTTACGCTGTAGGTATTTTAAAAGATTGAATAGAGATGAGCAGATGGAATCTTTTTCATGTCAAAGACTTCATAGAAACAGTTTTTAAAAAATGGAATTTAGTAACAACATGAGTTTTTAATGTCACTACCTACTGTGCCAGATCTTATGGCTTGGTCATGTACGTATCAGCTGTTGCAAAAAAACCCCAAAACCAAAAACAAACCAAACAAAAAACCACCAAAACAAAACACACACACGCAAAAAAAACCCAACCATTTTTTAAAAATGCAGAGTTTTCCAAGGGCCGTTTGTAGTCTCGCCAGAATCTACCTGTGGCAAAATATAACTAAAAGATTTGATTTAATAAAGAATTCTTTAAGTACCTGATCACTTATATTGTTGCTTTCCTCTTAGAAAGATTTTCGGTTCTGAAATGCAGGTTTCCATGTATGGCTGCAGCGAAGTTTTCCGGGTCAGGGTAATGATATGACATAGCACTTGTGGAAATGGTACTGTTGGTTTTGTACTGTAATTGGCTGATGTGATCTCTGTTAGAAGACCAAAACTAGTTAAGCTGTGTTTGATTTGCTGCAAATGTAGTGATAGAGTTGTTACTGTATGATTTCTTACTTCACAAAAAATGGATTGCTATTATATATAATTATGACTGTGTTTTGTGTTGTGACACCAGATCTTTAAAATCATGTCTTCAGAGAAGACATCAAGGTTTGTGCTCAATTTTGTCACTTGAGAGAGGTGAGAGACCTTTCTACTGATATATCAGTTTGTGTGTCTAGGGGAAAATGAAGGCGATGAGATGAAGGAAGGAAGCAGGCAAGAGCATTCATTGACTCCAAAACCAGAGCCCTGCTGATTGGAGTTTTCCTCCTAGGTGAACACGAGCAAGTCGTTCAGCTGTTGTATGTAACCGCAACTGTAGGAGTCCAAGTTATTCCCAGCTTCTGCAGCAGATCATTACTTGCTGGATCTGTTGTTCAGTAATCATTCAGAGCCAAGAAGTCTGTTTCATTTAGTGTCCGCTTCTCACAGATCAGTGAGAAGGATCATGAACTTTTTACCACCTATCAGCCAGGTCCAACTATCAGGGAACAGTTTTCTGGTGGCTTTAAAAATGGCTTATAACTGCAAATGCTGGGCGTAGATTTGTGGATTATTAGTTTGAAATTGGCAATATGAATCTGATGGAACACAAAAAATACCATTGCCAAAAATCAAAATACATTGAAATTATTAAAGGAGAAGAGCAGTAGTATTAAAGTAGTAAGAAGAATTCATAGAGCTTCTCCTCCAAAAATCCATGGCACATTTGTAAAACAAACTTGTAAGTTTGTAACAGGAACAAATAATGATGAAACATTTAACAGTAGAAAAACTTCTGTTTTAATAGAGACTCTTTAAAAATGCCCATAATTAGGGCTACTGTTCATACAGGTTTTCAAAGTCTTTTTTCAATCCATAAATCCTATATAGCTAGAATTGGAGCATCTGGGATGTTTGCCCAGGCCACCTGGAAATTCTTGGTATATCCACTGAATAGGGCAGATGACCTGTTCCTATACAGAAAATTAATCATGTTCTGATGTGTTAGATTTCCTGTCCAGATGGGTAACCTGTGTAACACAGCTACAAGCTTGTCTGGGAAATTCCAGAAAATAATATGGTCTGTGTGTTGAAAAAATACTGTATAAAGGTCAGAGGATATTATTATCCCTTTTTGCTGAACTGGGAGATCTCGTTCCAAAGCTGGTGCTGTATTGAAGTTGTTTTTCTGCTTGCTCTCAGTTCATTCTCACATTTTCTGAGACACATTAAAAATCTGTACAAACAACTGTGCAGATAAAAGTGCAGAAGAGCTATTATACAAACTAAATGTGCTATATAACTGTATGGTGTATTACCATTATGTAAAGAAAGATACCATTAAATCTTTTATTTTCAATGAATTCACACAAAAGGGAAATGTTGGAAGTTTCTTAAAAGTCAACACAAAAATTAAGGTGATTTTTTCATTAGGCGAGCAAATGTTGGGGTGAATACTCATAGTTATTAATTATAAACCACTTCTAATAACCTTCAAAGTTGGGGATTTTTTTTTTTGGTTGGTTGGTTTTTTTTTTTTTTTTTTTTTTTTTCTCCTTATGACAGAAAGATAGAGAACATGGTTATCTCAGAAAAAAAGAAATGATTAGACAGACGTGATCAGAGATGAGGGAGCACCCAAGGGACAACTTCATAAGCCTTTGCTCAGTCAACCCTGCAATGAAGTGTGCAACCTTGTGGAAGTAAAGATACCCGAGAGGCAGAGGCAAGGCACGTCCCAAACTTGAAAGTCTCTGTCTTCTATAGGTGCAGCTTCATTCTGAAATACTTAAACATTTCCCAAAGTGCAAACTGTATTTTGTTGCTGAACTTGCAAAAAGATATATATTCTGCATGAAATTAAATCCATTTTTGTTATAGCAGAAAGATGCGAAAATATACAATTAAGATAAATGAGTTTCATTGGTCTGGCAGATGAAAACAGGCAAAGACTGGTCAGTAGTCTGAGCTTATGTTCGCTCTAACAGCATACAGGGATCACTTTATAAGGTAAAAAAATTAAGAGGTTGCTTATAGAAGATGTCACATATTTTATTTGGTTATTTCCTTTATGTCTTAAAATGAATTATCACTAATATTTAAGGAGTTGCAGACTAGATCAAATAGGTATTTTTTTGTTAGTGTTTCATCTAAGACCCCTCAAACTATTTTCTGATCAGAAAACCTATTAATATGCATCTATTTAAATAAAAGACTAGTACATTAATACCATCTAACATATAAAAAAAGATTTGTTGAAACGTGGTTGGATACTGGCAAGTGTATTTTTATATTCTTTGGGGAAGTGGGCAACAGAAATGTGACAATGACTTGGAGAAGTGATGATTCAGTGATTGCTAGTGGGATCAAACTGTGAGGCAAGTGTTAGTTTGATAGATCTCAAGGATGCAAGGACTGTTGTCTTACTGCAGTGAAACACACGTGTCTGCTTCTTTCCATGTGGGCAGTGATCCTAAACTGAGTCTTTGCTTAGGTACCTAGATGTGTGGAGACCTTGAAGAAGTTTACAAAAAAGTGAGAAGGATTTGGTCTTACTGAATTGGTGGGCAGTGATCTCACAGGAGAACTGAGATAAATCCAGCTCCAAGGAAAAGTTTCAGTGAGTATCAGAAGTGAGAGGGAAAGCAGTCGTCGTAATGCAGTGATGTTATTGCAGGTATTTGGTTATGACTGAGTAATTACAGAAGTTTTGTACTGGATGTCACACTGAATCCAGCAGTCAGCCTCAAATGGCAGTAAGTAGCCAGCTTCCCATGAAAGCAGGCATGATGTTACCCAGGGAGCTACAGAGGCTGTTCTGCACCTGGCATCCCATGTGTGCCGAGGGAATGGAGTGCCTCGTGATGTTGGATGCTCACCTCATTGTGCATTGGTGCATTAGCCATCCCTGTGTAGACTTTATCTCCACAGGCAGATGGCAGTTCAGCGGTGTCAGAGAACTCATTACTTGGTGCTGATACTCAGTTTCCTGAAAAAAAAAAGAGCATTTAAATTTATTTTCAAAAAGAATTACATGCAGGTTTTTGCTAACTGCTTGAGATGTAGCAGGTTGTTTGATGTTATGTATATTCCATATAGATTTGGGATTTTGGAAATATTTAATAATACATTTTAATTATGTTTTATTATGGGTTCTGTTCCTGGATCCTGCATTGACTAGTGCACCCAAAATGTCATTTGAAATAAAACTAATGCTCAGTAAGTGGATCAGAAGTAACTTTCACTCCAGACAATAGATATCTGGAGCTGTTGGGTGGTTCTTCTGTTCCAGACCTTCAGCAAAAAGCTCTGCTTTGCAGCTTTCCTCACAATTATATTCTGGCATACAGATGGCGCAAAATGATTTGACTTTGTGTTGTAGTGCTGTTAGTAACTGTTTCAATTCCTGTGCTCAAAGCCTTTTAAAGGTTAAGAAAGATTGCACATATACTTGCGTGAAGGAGTTGGTATTTGCTCTGAGATGCTCTGAGGAATGAACTGCCAAAGGGCATCCTTTGCAGTAAAATTGAACAAATGGATATGATAAGGGCTGGAATACTTTTACCAGTGGTTTGTATAGTTTGAGTTCTCATTTTGTTGTGCTATTGTAGTGGAGAATATAAGAAAAGGGAAAAGCTGCTCATTGGCTTGAATATATAAAATAATACTTGAATGGCTTTCATTAGGCATTCTCATTTGTAACATTTGTGCAGAGAGGCAAGTATGTAAAAACACAAGGAAAAGCTGAATTAAGGCCAATAAGAAAAGGTGGATTAAATTTTTACCTAGAGATTTCTTCTACCAATTCCTGTTTCATATGTAACTGATTATACAATTAGCAGCAAACTTATTTGCCGTGACCTTTTAAAAACATTTGCCCCTTTCATCCATGCAATGTCCACATGTCTGTTTAAAAGTTTTGGCAGCCTTTCTTCTTACATCATTTTTTTAGGCAGGTACTTGCTGTCTACAAGAACCTGCTGGTGAAAATCTTCTAATTAAAGCACATCCTCTGTGCTGGTAACTTCAGAGCTGGCCTAGCCAGTTTTGCCTTCAACAGATTTTGTATTTTCAGGCTCAAGATAGGCTGTCTAAATCTTTGGCTTCTAGATAACTGTCATCTTAAAAATAAAACTAAGTATTTGAAATTCATATGAAGTTAGAATACAAACAACTTCTCTCCAAAGTATGATTTGTGCAAAACTTCATATGTAACATTAAAGCAAACGCGTGTCTGCGCATTTCAGCTTGCTGACTCTTTTCTGCGTGGCTCCTGATACGTGCACAAGGGAGAACATTTTCTGTGTTCCACGGTTGCTCGTGTTGTTACATCCTTCCATTGCATGGTATATCATGAATGCAGGGGAATGAGCTAGAAGCGAAGGTCGAAAGGACCTTTAGTATCTTGGGTTTCTCCCTTCACGTTTCCTGTAAAATGGGCAAGTTGGTAAAATCTGTTCAGAGCCTGTTCAGAATTGCGTTACAGTGGAAGTACATCCCTGCACATCACCTGGGTAGGTGGTTATTTGTACCTGCACTGTGCTCTGCAGAAGCATCTTTTGCATAGCCTCAGGTATATGATGCTAAAGCCAAATGGAAGAAAAATTCACCTGGGAGACATTGTACGTTTTATTTTTGCTAGAAACAGCAGGAAGATATCAATGTCCAGCGGCTCAGCATGTGTGACAGCGGCATTATGTGTGTGTGGACCTGGGGTCTCTGATCTACGCTAACATCTCCTTGCTGTACAAAAGTGACTGAAACATTACTGCCCAGTGGCTGAATTCTGTGAATTATTGAGCATGAGCTTTGAAAGTATACAGCTGTTAATGTCACCCTTTTTATTGACAAGTTTTACATATGAATGTCATTTACTGGAAGTGCTGGCCATTGTGAGAGGGTGTATGTGTGCCTGTAAACCCGCTGTGGAGATCATGCACCTGCTTGCTGGGTTCACCTATATGCTTTGCTAACATTTTCATAAACTTTTTTAGTTTCGAAGGTATGTCTGCCCACTGCAGCACCCTGCTGACTCCCCTCCCAGAATGGGTTGGTGCTCTCTGTGGAAAATTAGGGCCTTTACCACATATGCAATGAATTCTGTAAGTACACTTACAAGTGATGATCACTATTAGCTATCAGATCATCATCTGCTTAAGATGCCAATCAGCAGGAGAATATGAACTTGCTGGAATTAAAACATACAGTATTGGTGAGGAGCAGGCATGGTGCCCAGGATTCAGCTGAAATTTTTGGCAGATCCTGTATGATTCTGTGAACCGGCATCAGGATGAATCACGTTACATCTTGAATATGAGCGTCCCTCATGGTGAAGGTGTGGGAGGTCGTTGGTCTGGGAAGGGCTGTGAACCAGGTGAAGGCTTGGAAAAGCAGGGCCATTTTTCTGAGGGGAGGCCCTGGGCAGGAGCTGTCGGTGGGAGAGGACAGTTGGCTGTGCTGCAGAGGGAGCAGAAACTGTGGAAACAGCTCTGGCAGCACCGAGTTCTTGTGGTTGTGCTCTCCCAGCAGCATTCAGAAATGCTTTCTGGCAAAGGCTTTGTTTTCTTTCCTGGTTTTCAACCTGTCCTGGCAATGTGTGCAGCTGGAATAGCCAAATACGCTTTACCAGGAACCCCACACCCAGAAGAAAATGAGTCCCTTCTGCATTCAGTTACCATGTCTGTCACGGACTGGTGAGGTATTGGAGCAGGGCCAGTGCTCTCTGCCAGATCAAACAACGTTTCAGGGGCTGTGGAGCTAACATGGCACTGCATATTTACTTAAAGGTTTAGTACTGGAAATGCATGAACAATTCTGACTTCGTTTCCTAGCTGGAGTGCATTTTGTGATTACAGAAGAGAACACACTGAATGAGATTTAGAGTATTTGGGGCTGAAACATGGCCTTTTACAGTGAAACCTGCTCTTTATAGAGGAGCTGACAGAAGTCAAGACAAAGCCATGTTTTCACCGTTATTGTGCCTTCTAGAGTGAGATTTATTTATATTAAGGAAAGCTGCCTGAGTTTGTAGTAAATATAATTCAAAACACCCTTTCACATTATATAGGTTATTATTTCTATTGTAAAGCAAGACAAAATGTTGCTGTAGAGATCACTTTATCTACTTTCATTTGTATTTGTATATTGTTTTTGTCATACATATTTCTCATGTAGCTTTTTCTATGTAGAGATTTGCTTGTACCTTCTGAAAGTGGGAAATTGTGACATGAAGCGGTTGTAGTGCTAGATGAAATAGAAAATGTTATATTTTGAGATAGAATGTGTTTATCAAAATGAATTATTTATTCTACTCATATATTTATTGACTTTTTTTTTTTTTGTGGAGAAGCAAAAGAAAGGTGAAAATGTTCCTGGATACGCTGAAGGCTTTTGTAGTTTTAGTTCAGTTGTTGCTGTGTGAAACTTTCACTGTTCTTGATTTTGATATTCCCTGTAAGGTGCCTAAGTGAATGGTGCATTATTGCTGCAGGTGACATTAGCCACAGCAGCGTACAGTGGATGTGACTGTCTCTGCAATTGTTTGAAAATCATTGTTATCCTGTGGCTCCTTTCCCCACTCCACTCATCCCCGACCTGCCCCCCATTTTGGACTGCTGCAAGTGGAAATTGAGGTGGTGTACATTTGGTTTCCAAGCAGTTTATTATCAGGCAAAGCAAAATCTTAAGGTCTTAAATTAATTAAAAAAAAATATTTTGATATGGAGAAGTGCTCTGTAGGTGGCAGCATTGATGAGGCCTTACTTGCTTTTGCTCTCGAATGAAAAGCAAAGAAGAGTGGTTAACTGAAGGCATTTTCTCAGTAGCTTTTTTTTATACAAATACAGAAGTATACTTGGCATTTTGCTTACATAATAAATTGAAGTGCCTTTATAGTCCAGTGACTTACGGTTCATTTCAATGCTATACTTAGTGTAGGGAGAAGTTTTTTGATAATTTACAACTTCCACTTTTAGTGGGACATAATTTTTTTTTTTCAAACTGAACATGACTATTTTTGTTTTTGAGACTGGAAGCAGCCATGAACTAGGTCATTTGTTGGTCCTCTTATTTGCTTAGATATATTATGAAAGATTTTCTGACTTCAACTCCTTAAGTAGCTCTACATACAGTATGATCACAGACATCATTATTGTTCTGCATACTCATGCTGAATTCTTTTTTGCCTAGTGTTTTCAGGTACTCACATGTCCTATTTTTTGGTAAGCAATAGTGAAAATCATTCTAAAAGTCTAGACCTTCAAGATGCTGTTCCCCAACCTTGATTGAGACCTTTTTCTTGCTAGGGATCAAATAAGCTTTATTAGGAAGAGAGAGAGAAGTTATTTCGTAACGTCGCATACTACCTCAGAAGCTACAGATCGTGTACGCTGAAATGATAGGTTCTTGCAGTAATTCTAGTTTCCTCCTTGTTGAACCTGAGCTTCTATCTGTGCTGGTCTTTCATAAGCAGCCGCGTGATTTTTGTAAGGGCATAAGGAAAGTGAAGTTTTAAAGGAAGTTGCTTAAAATATATTGACTTATTAAATAGATGTTTACTTAAAAGGTGCATGACGCTTTAAGTTACATGACACTGAGAGATGTCGTCTTTATATCTGTCATATTAGCTTTTTTGTTCATCTTGAAATCGACACTCAGGATTCCCCTTGGCTGCGACGTCAGAGGGGCATCCAGCATTTAGTGGTGGCAGTGATGAACAGCAGACTGGAATTAGTCAATTTTCCTGTCATCTGTTCGTAAGAAACAGTGGCATTCTTCTTGCTGGGTGTCATTTGTTTCTGTCTATAGGGTAGGGAACCATGGTGATAATGTTTGATGTTTTTTGGATCATCAGAACACTACTGTGTTCTTAATATTATTTCTAAACTTAGTGGGATTATCAAAAACTATAGCTGTGTCTGTTCTTTTGGATGCTTGTAACTCCAAAAAGTCGCACCCTTAAGTGTGTGTTGGAAAAAATACAAATGCTGAAAAGATTAAGCTAATTTCTTTTTTTTCTGGTCTCAAGCTTCAAAATTTGCAACTACTTATATTCACACAATTTTATTTTCAAGGGAGAATCTCAATTATTGTGCCTTGGCCATTATACTTGGTCTGAAGTGTCAGAGTTGAGAATGCAAATAAAGTAACACTTAATGGGGTTGGAGGTAGGAAAGTGGTCAGAGTTTTATGATTAAAAAATTGTCACATGGCTGTAAAATCTTACATGCATTTGTAATTAGTTTCTTTTCCCCAGTCATTTCTGATTTTCAGTGCATGAACTGAGAAATATAAGTCTTTGATACTGAGAAGTGTGGACTGTATGCCAAGCCTAAACCACAGCAGGTCTGCAGTCTGGACAGTAGGCCAGTTTTGAACATGACTACATGTTGCTCAGTATATTGCTTTTGCCCCCGAAGATACTTCTTACCTTGCAGGGTATTGAGAATTGATGTATTTGTATTGGTAAATTGCTTTGAAGCCCTAGATAGAAGAGTCAGAAGACTGCCAGAAAACCAAAAAGTAGTAATTGTTGTTGCAATATAAGCTTTAATACTTTAATCACTGATGGGAATGCTTACAGCGTGAGACTCCCTGAGAATGAAGTAGGAATGTTCTTGGCTTTCTCGCGTATTAATATGCTAAACAGTCTGCTTATACCTTCGTTTACAAGTGAGGCAGCCTAGATCTTAGCTTCAAATAAGCATAAACTTTCTTTGATGACTTTTCAATCAATGAGAGAGAATATAGATACGAAGGTAAAATCAGTGTAGTCGCAGCTGTGCTGCCACAGCACTACAGAATGGACTAAGTAGCGGTGATGTACAGAGATTAAAAATGAAAAACTTCTTCAGATAGGTAGAAATCACTATTACAAAAGGTGTTAATGAAGCTGTATTAATAATAAAACAGGACTTAGGATTTCATCCTAGTACTGCTTTGATGCCGACATGGACTTTCTGACAGTAATTTTAAGGAAAGATTTAACTTATAGTGACTTTTTTTTTTTTGCCAAATTAGAGCTAACATAATTTGGTAAGTCATAATATCTTCCAGTTCAGAGCGGATACTGGATGGATACTTCATTTGCTGTTCCATTTCTATCAACTGCAATGAAGTCATATTATAGACTCTGCTTAGTTTCTGCTGTTAGTTTCTGCATTATGCAAACTACTAAAAAGCCATATGAATTAGGGAAGAACCTTTTATGTACAGTCAAAGTGACACAAATGCACAATCCAAAAATAAATGAACTTCCATTGCCTATTGTCATGTTAACTTTTTAATTTTCACATGTGAAAATCAGAAATGTTTTATTCATTATAATAAGCCCTATTTTTTGTTAGTCTGTTGTGTTCATTTTAGTTTGCATAAGCCTTCCTGGCTTGGAGAGCAAAGGTTTTTTAAGTTGATCACATGTATGTTGGTGCAGAACATTGGCACTCCTGGCCTTTTTCTCTGAGACTGGATGTTAACCTGAGTAAGTTTTTGAGTATGTTGGAAGCTGGATTTATCAGCTTAAAAATGAGCTAGGATAATGAACTCGGCATAGTGAAGCCCTCTTGGTATGCTGTACAGGTACAGAAGAAGCATTAAAGGCCATGATTTTTAATCCAGTCCTATGTATTCTCTGAAGTCTGACCCACAGGGCTGCCTTCTGAGATTTCTGTGATAATAATACCTCTGGGCTCATTCCATTTTGGACCTTGTATCTCATCGTGAGAGCTGTTCATTCAGGCCAAGGGATTAGTGGAAGTGACTTGGAAGTGCACTTGGAAGTGCATTGAGACCTTCAAATTTTTCAAGTGGAAAGTTCTAGTTTAACTGATCATCATCAAAGGTGTTTTATTTTTTTGTCCAGTGAGCTGGTGATTGCCTTTTTCTAAGACAGGTTTTACAGTGTGGCTGAAGTATTTTAGGGTCATAGGAGACAACAACAGGGAAGAGGAAGATAATCTTGGAATGATTCTAGAGAGCACTGGCCTTGTTCAAGTAAGTGATGCTCCCTCTGCATACCTTGCATGATTTTAAGGCGAGAGAACCCTCTAATATTAGCAGAGCTAATTACTTACATCAATTAGGGTGGGATTTCCTAAAATGGCCAATTACTTCATCATGATTAGTAGTAAGTTATTTAGGCAGTAATAGCTTTCTGCCATTGTTTCCTCAGTATTAGTATCAGTATTAGACACAAAAGCCAGAAGTGTTTCACTGTGGTGATGCTTGCCCACTGCAGGATAAGGAATGTGCAGCAGCTGTCAGTCACTCCTGTTCTGTGGGGCAGTCCAGCTTTCATGGTTTCACAGTTTGCCTCTCCTGAAATGGACTTGCATGATTTCTTTTTTCATATTTCCTTTCTAATCATTCTACTCTGACCATGTTTTACATCATATGCTTCATTATTACTTTAGATATTTTACCATCACACAGTGATTTAATAGGCTGCAGTAGAGACCAAGGCGCTTTGCTGTAATTGACAGAGCATTAGAATTCAGATCTAGATTTTCAGCTCAGTTCTCAGTCTTTTAAGTCATTCCTTATTCTTGAAATACAGTTTAAAATAGGGAACAAGACAGTTAATGTAGATAATTAAGGCCCCTGTGGAATGATGGAGATTGGAGAGGGGGAAGAAAATTTGGACTCTGTGATGTGTCTCTCAGTGTGACACATTTCCCATGGGTAAGTGTGACAGCGAAGGGCTGCTGACACCCCAGTGGAGGACTGGGCTGTCGCAGGGCATGTGAATACCATGACAGAAGCAAAGGTTTTGTCTATCTGTTTGTTTCTGTGTCTGAAATAAACTGGAAAATTATGGACTTTTACACTTAATAGGGAAATAGGTACAAGAGAAAAGCTGAATTTTAATCTGTGACTCATCATTCTTCTGTCACAGCACAGTGTCTAGTTCTTTCTTTATGCCAGAAAGAGCTAGACACTGCCATTTCTCAAACTACTCAGCTTCTTTCAATATAAAATAATGCATGAAAATATGTCTTGAGGAGTTAGAGACATGCACACACCTGCAGGGCTATGATCTTACTGGCATCAGGGAGACGTGGTGGGATGGCTCCTATGACTGGAAGTTGGGATGGAGGGTTACAGGCTCAGGAAGGACAGGCAGGGGAGATAAGGAGGGCATGTAGCCCTCTACGCCAATGACCAGCTGGAGTGCATGAAGCTCCACCTGAGGATGGATGAGGAGCTGACTGAGAGCTTATGGGTCAGGATTAAAGGGAGGGCAGGTGACATTATAGTGAGAGTCTGCTACAGGCCACCAGAAGGACCATGTGGATGAGACCTTCTGCAGAGAGATAGGAGCAGCTTCACTGTCGCAAGCTATATGTATGTTCTTCCTGGGGGACTTTAACCACCCTGGTATCCGTTGGAGGGACAACATAGCAGGGCGTAAGCAATCCAGGAGGTTCCTGGAATGCGTGGATGATGACTTCCTTCTCCAAGTGACAGAGAAACAAACAAGGAGAGGTTCTATGCTGGACCTTGATCTCACCAAGAAGGAGGGGCTGGTGGGGAATGTTGAGCTCAAGGGCAGCTTTGGCTGCAGTGACAATGAGATGGTGAGTTCAAGATCCTTAGGGGCAGCAAAGAGGGCGTGCAGCAAGGTCTCCATTTTGCTATGGCTCATAGGGCTTCACAAGCAAAACACCCATGAGGAGAAATTTTGCCTGTCTGAAATCAGTCCTCGTGTGATCAAACTAGATCTCATGGCATTTTTACTACTTCCAGACACTCACCGGCTCACTCAAGGGGAAAAAGTCACAGCTCCCTAGCACGTATTATAGGTGAGACAAAAGTGCTAAACAGCTTACCAAGCAGCATCAGGCTAATTAGCATCACATCAGCTCTAATTGGAAGCAATTCAGCAGTTTTAGCTCTGTAATAAAAGTCTTTTCAGGACTCGCTGACATGAAAGGCTAATACTGACATCAAGAAGTGTATGGTTATCTAGCTCTCAAATCCCAGAAGAAAGCTGTATAGACAGTGTTCACTGGAGAGTGGTCTGGAGTCACCAGCAAGAGATAATCCAGCCATTGTGGTGTTATTTCCTTCATGTTACTTTATTCAAACATGCAGTGGCAAGTGCATAGAACTAAATCATCTCTGTCTTACTCAGAGGGCCTAGAACAAGAGCAGAACCTCAGCTTCTTCAGTGCTCAAAGGTCTTCTGTTCTCTCTAAGTTACTTCATGCAATCTGCAATCTAGGACACATTAACTCAACTGTCCATTTCTTAGAGTTCAATATAGCTTTAATTGCTATATATGCTTTTTTTTTTTGCATATATTAATTCTTTTGTAGAAGTAGTGGATATCTTGAAGCTGATACTGGCACTTAAGATGTTGTTACCTACTGAAAAAATGTGAAGTACTTTAAATATTAATAGCACAAGAGAAGCTTAAACTGGTTGAAATCTTTACATGGTGCAGGGCTTTAAGGCAAATAAATTACTTAGTGTTAGATGGCTGTTCTGTTAACTTTAAAGTGCTATTGTTTGGCCTGAGCAAAATAATGAGATTACTCCAAACAGAGAGCACCTGCTCATTCACATATAATCACCTAGAATGAGGCTAGGAAAAGAATCTGTATATCATCTCATGTGCCTGCTGTTTGAAACTAGGCTGATACTTTGACACATGTTCCCTGGCTGAAGAGAAGAAACTAACTTAAGTTCCAGCTGTGTCTTTAAAAAATGAAAATTCCCTCATCCTCATCTATAAAATAATAAGTATCTATTTTTATGTTCTCCTTGCATAAAGGCTAATAGCTATTTCACATCTTTAATATGCAAGATGTGGTTTTTAGGTTTTTATGTAGGTATTATTAACAAGGCAGCTTCAATAGCTCTCCTGTTTGATTCATCTTCCTGGGAAAGTGTTTGACACTACTGTCTGAAATGATGCTGATTTTACTGCTGTTTTACTCAGCAGTTCAAATAGACTTACACAGAGAGCAGAAACCTCATATGACATGTCAGCCATAGAATGGCATTTTTAAATGTATTTTTAGAAAGCTGTGCATGTCAAAGGAAATGTGTTTTAAATATTGGAAAACTTTTTCTGCTCATCAGCTAAATCAGTACTATTGCATTTTTGATAGGCAGATGTATAAAAATCAAGGAGTACCTGCTGATTTGTTAATTCATATCAGTTTGTATATTTCCATGGAACTTGAAAAAGTTTGGTAACATGCTAATGGAAGACTCAGTAATTAAGGATGGAAGCAGCATCCTCAGCTGAGCACGGGATGCAGTGAATGTGGTGGTTTCTATGTAATTGGCTTCAAAATGCCCTTGCCTTGAGGGAGCTGTGCAAGATCCACTACAAATACATACTTGGTAGATTAATAGAGCTCATCAATTTTGAATGCAAAGACATTGGTCCTAGGGTGCCTTTTTTCTTAAAAAGCTTTATTAAATACCCAGAACGGTTTTGTAGCACTGATAAAGTAATTTGCTCTGTTTGTGCTCAGTATTTTTGTTTGGATTTGCATGTCTCTCAGTTCAGGCCTGCCACAGCATCGCCTGCTGAGAATGAGAACTGACATTCCCCGTGACAATACCAGTAACTGTGACTGTAGTAAAACAACTATTGCAGCATTCCCTCCTTTTGAGAAAATAATTAATAATAATTAAAAACCCCACTCTAAAAGTCTGAGGAGTATGCCATATTAATCTGCAGTCTAAGATTATAATTTACACAAACATTGATGCCGGTGATCAAACCCCTTAAATTGCAGGAATCCTGGAGAAAAAGTAGCCGTAATCACTGCCTGTTGTGGTCCAATCTTCATTTTGAGCCTTTTGTCTGGTGCTTCTGAAAATGCCTGAAGAGGAGGTCCGTTTCTGTTTTGCAACAGCTAAATTCTATAAAATTTCACGAAGTCTCTCTGGTTTTGAGAAGACAGCATGCTGCAGTTCATGATGGTGTGGTCAAAACTTTCCCCCCGAGCCCTAGTCCTGGTGTGCCTGTTGGCCCTGTGGCGTGGAAACTGCCACGACTGCTGGTTCTCCTTGATACTAAGTCATCACTTGCATCTGCTGCATTTCTAGGTGGAGATCTCAGCAGGAAAGAATCAGGTACTCTGGCTCTTAGAAGCAATTTATGTGGAAGCTGTTAATTTGAAGTTATTAATGTGACGAGATGGGAATATGATGGGACAGAAAACTGGGAGAAGAAACAGATCTGCTGGGCCCCAGGCCTATGCAGCAGTCAGTAATGTGATTTTTCTCTTTTAGTCATAATTCTCTTTTTTTTTTGTCATCTTATTTTCTTAGCATATTGTTCCATTTGTTTGAAATCCTACCTCTAAATTATATTTCTCCTGGGGAGCAGGGATATGAGCAGGAAACTCATGAGCTTAGGAAAAAGAAACTCAGAGTCATTACAAATAATTTAAATATTGCAAAGTGGGTGGTTTCTCAAGGAGTTGGATCAGTATGAGGAAGATGAGCAGAGCTGGGCTCCTAGTACTGTTGTGAGTATGAAATTTTTTGTAAGGTTGTGTTAGTCATTTATTTAAACCTTCTGTGCCTCAGATTAATGCTGACTTTTCCTTCCTGACTCTTAGGAGCTGTCTTTATTTAATTTGTGTTTTTATGTACAATGCTGAAAGGAATTCTTTTAAGTTCACTTTTCTGCTTCCTTTATTTCGTTCTCTGCTGAAAAATGCAATACAGTCATTTTATTAAAACAGTCTTAAGAGTGTTACTCATGTTTCTGTAAAAATCATGAATATTTGGGAGTCTGCAACTACAATATAGCTACTATAAATAAACTTTGTGGTGTGGCAACAGCTACAGATGCTGCAGGCCTGGTCTGTCTGTGTTGAGGATGGGCTCTCAAACTCAGCTTTATTAAAAGGAAAGCCTGCGTAACAGAGGGATGGGGATTTCTGCTGTTGTCAGATTTGATGGCGACTGCTGGAAAGAGCCATCCGGCATGGTTAAAAAATATGGCTCTTTGGGGATCTACTGTTTGCAAGCAGTCTTTGTTGGCTGAGTGATTCTCTAACCAGCATGGCAGGTTTTAGTAGCAGAGTAGAAAGTGAGATTTTTATATCAAGTCACATCAGACTCTTCTGCTGAGACGGCGCTGGGGCAGACTCCAGCATGACCAGTGTTGCACAGATTTTATCAGGGTCTCAGTATAAATAAGCTGGCATTTGCTGGTATAGAGAGAAAAAAACAATAAATAAGGATAGTGAATGCCTAGAGATATTCTTATCAAATTTAACTGAAGTGAACTGTATTGGCTAACTGAAGATGCTGAATGGCAAGGAAATAAATCTGGTTTAGTAACCTGTTTTCACCTAGGCGTGGTTCTGTGCATTTGCTGCTGTTGTGTACCAACCACTGATGTGGAGCCTGAATGCAGTCAGCTGGTGGGTCCTGTCCAGGTCTCCCTCATGTTGTACGGAGAAAGCACTCATCTCGTCATCACCTGCATAGGAAGATGGATGGCTGAGAGGGGCAAAAAGGGCACAGCAGAAAAGTGGAAAACGTGAGATGAACGTAAAAGGCCTGTTCTGATAATTTGCCTAAAAAATCATATCTGGTCTGCATCTGGGTTTGTAACTAGAGTGGGTGTCGTTTCAGAGCATTGGACCGTTGGATTTGTTGTTTTTTTTTTCCAAGAACTTTTTAATAGTTTACAAGTTGACTAAAAGGGATTTTTTTTTTTTCTTCATTTTAAACTTGAATGAGTTTGGATGTAATTTCTTTCTCAGTCCCATTATTCTTGTTTTATATATGAAGGAGTTTGAAAGTCAATGTCCAGTTATTGTATACTGGATACTTGCTACAACAGGATCTTTTTGGCATCTCCAAGACTTTTTAATTACAGTAACACTTTCAGATTTCTTTTATTACAGTCTACAGCCAACTTTTTTTGGGGGGGAAGAAATTGCTATCAGTCTTTCTGGAGACAATTAAATGTGTAATTAGCAGAACTTGGCTCACAGGCTGCTGTACAAGAACTCTGCAGTACTCTGCACCAAAACGACTTCTTAAGATTATAAGCTTTGGTGAATTTTCTTTATTAGGAAAAAAAGGTCTGCTTTTTCTTTTGAGAAAAACTCTAGTTGTGAGTAGCAATAGCTGAGGATGAAAAACCCAAACACACAAGAATGGGTTTATATTCTTGGTGCACCACACAATACAAGAACAGCAAAAATCCTCAGGTCAGGTCTGAATGAATCACTTGCAACTCCTGAAATCGTGAAAGATTAAACACTTCATGTACTATATAAAGGCTTTATTAATGGACAAAGGTGCTGAAAGGATAGGAGGAAGAGAAACAAAAGACCGAAATTCAGGACATTTTCTGAAGAAGTGGGAGACGTCCTGCTCCTTGGTCAGTAATGGTTCAAAAATGAATATCTATTTGGGCAAAATAAAGACGTTATTTGTACTTCATGTCTCAAACATGATAAAGCAGTATCAAAAGCAGTATGGCAAGTGTAAGTGGAGGCTATGAAAAATCACATAAAGAAGGGACATGATAGCAGTTTTCTCCCCATCTTCCATCCTCCAAGAATGGCATAGAAAATGGCAAAATCTATCTCCGTGCTGATGGTGTGGAAATGCTGTAAGCTGGGATAGCAAACAGTGCTTTCTGTCAACAGACTTCCTGAGGCAGTTATGAAAGTTTCAGAAAAACCCAGACAGACCATTTATGTACTTTCTACATAAACATTTTTCAGTTTAAATAACTGTTATGAATATTAGTTATGTGAAAATGTAAAAATGGAATGTGTGACAATTGTGAAAATAGAGCACTTGTGTTTAAATGCACTAATTTTTCAGTTGGGTGCTCTAGAATTTTAAGATTAGTTTTTCATCCCAATTTTAAATTGGGACCCTAACCAGTACGAGTGTCAGGTGAGTAAAACTATTTCAGAAACTTTCCTGCCCCTCCTTGATAAAGTCCTCCAGGCAGGGACTCTACTATGCTTATTCCTCCTGCCTTCAGTAGCTGGTTTTGATTTCCCCTTACAATTGCTGTAGTAATTACAGTTAAGAAGGTGCAGAATGCTTTTAGAGTCTTCTATCATTAGAAATCAAACGCATACTTTTCAAGAGATGTTTATTCCTTAGTGGTTACTTATTTACATCTATTTTGCAGAAAATAGATAAGAAGTTAAAAACAGAAGCTTTCATGGTGCAAAGCTATAGTGAGTCGGTATAACTGGGAAATTATCAATAAAGAATAGAAAGCACTTTGTGTAAATAATGCTTTTTATACTTGAGAGTATAGAATAATTAAATAAGGGCATGAAGTTTGATAACTGAAAAGTATTTTCACTGTCTGAATCTATCATAACGCCCAATTATATATAACTGAAGCAAAGCAGACCAATGAAGATTTCCTGCCATTTTACAGTCCAAAACTCCTGTGCTATGTTTGCCTAAGTATGGGATTGTTTTTATGTCGTGAAATAGTTTACGTAGGAGGTAGGACTGTAGTCATGAGGATAATGTTAGTGCAATTAAAGTACATCTAAGTTTTATAAGTGAAAATCGTTCTTAGTTTTTCGTATGACCACTGCATGTATTGGGTGCAATTGGTTGCTTCTGGGTAAAGATAATTTGGTGGACTTTGCTTCCAAGAGATTAATCTGTGTTTCATTTCTGTATTTCAAGTTTGGGCATTTAACCATTCCAGAGATTAAAATAAAAGTACAACAGTTTGTATTTTAAGGAGCAAGTAATTTGTACTGAACCTTCTGCTTGAGCTAATGCCTCTAGATTTTTATTTTTTTTTTTACTTATCTTGTCATTGTAGGTAGGTTGGATAAGGGGGCTGTATTTCTTTGTTCCCCTCCAGAATATTTTCTCCTCTCTTCTAGTCAATAGTCTGTGTATCAATAATAGCAGTTTTAAGCCATGGATGATTAACAGTATATTTATGATTATGTGTATACACTCTTGAGGGAAAGGAGTATGTCAGCAAAGTGTTTTGATGCTGGGAAAATCCACAGCAGCTAAACCATTCCCTGAGGTGCTCCTGCACCCTGTGAACTGTGGCATGTTGACAGCAGGAAGCTAGATGCTTTTCAGTAGCTTGTATCCACTGAAACTTGTATTTGAGATTATTATACAGGGTGGTTAGCCCTACATTTTGAGTAATTGCACAGAAACTGATAAAAATCCATCTCCTGTATATTTCTATCTTAGAATAATCAAAAGAATTAGATCATAAACACAATTGTAGTATTTTAGAGACACTCCTTAGAAACTTGGGCCATGCAAACTTAATGAGAAATGGCAGAAGCATTCAGAAATTTTTGCTCTAATTTTGAAAAATGGTCAGGTGTACTCATTCATATAAAAATAGTGAAATACTTACCAAAAGCTATTCACAAGCTACATAACCATTACTAAAAAGACATTTAAAAACCAGTAGCTCCACATATCTGACACCCAAGAAGGGGGCAAGGAATTTTCTGTAATGTAAAGCTATTGTTTCCTTTTTTAAAATAAACTGTGGAGCACTAAATATGTACCAGAGAGGGCAAAGAGAATGACCTGGGTTTTTTTTTGCCTCAGCCTTATAAATAAATAAAATAGCAGAACAGCTGATATGTGACTTGATTAATAGAAAATTAGTAAAGTAAGATAATTAATGTCAATTAAAGTGAAAAATAAGCTACTTTTAATTTGTAATGAGATTAAAACTAATAGTATTGATTAAAGATATTTCTGCAAGACCTTTAATTTGCTTATGCTAGATGAGTTTTTTAGAAAAGTTACACAGTGCCCAGCAGTCATATGTTCAGTCGACTAACAACCTTGAAATCTTAGACGTCCACGACAAAGTATAATTCCAAATGGAAATCCATGTTCAGTACAGGTACTTCTAGCAGGCTTGGGACTAGCTGGACATCTAGAACTACATTATGGGCCCATGTTCAGAACAGTGACTCTTTGACTCTTAAGACAATTTATATTTACTGATTATCCACTAGAAACTCCAGTGTTATGGGTGAAAGAACAAAACCAATCTTTTTACCGGTGGGGGAGTTCTAAGGAGGAATAGTGAAGCTGTTTCTGGCCAAGGGTAACTGCTATAAGAACTGACTGTCCAGTTCTGGTGATAGCAATGAGGAAATCTATTGAGGGAAAAAAGCAACCAATCAACACCTTTCTCCCCCACAAGAACCATGAGGAGACTTATAAAAATTGGAAACATTGCCTCAAGCAATACATTAAAAAATATTATTTTATTTGCTGAGATAAAGTGAGCTGATGTCTTGACCACAGTACATAATTAAATGGACAGCAAAGCCTTTTCTTCAGTTGAGTAGCAAAGATTTGGGATGAAACATATTTGAGCTTAAAATTACAGAAGACAATAAAGTTTTTAAACTCAGAAGTGATTAATTATTGGAAGATTTTACTAATGTGACAGATGGACTGAGATGGATACTTCTTCACTGAAAATGTGAGAATCTAGGTTTGTTTCCTTCCAAAGTATGTAATTTAGTCCCAGTAGGGATAAATTTGAGAAAGGACTATGTTTGCCAGAAAAAGCCTGCTAGGTACCAGTGGCCTTTTCTGGGCTTTAGACAGATATGTCTTTTACAAAACAAAAATAGTACATTCTTTGGTCCAATCTTAGACTAGAAGGAACCCTGCTTAATATCAGTGTTATATAATAGATCTGTAGTAAAATCACTTCTTACCTGCAGTGTTGTCAAATTTTTTGGTATCATGCCCAGGGCAGTGCTTTTCCTCTTGACTGTAATAGTAGGATAGCATTTGGACTATTTCTTTTTTGTGGTGTGGTTTCTTTTCATTTAAGCTGATATTTGGAATCTTCTTAAGTTTGTCAGTTTACTATCATTGAACAAGAAAGACTTTACAGAAAATGGAAGATATTAGAGAACTTTTGTTTTGCTTCTTTGTGTCTGTTGGGTGTTTTAAATTTTTCAGATGACTTAATCTGGGATTTATTTGTGTATTGTCTGTATATGGATGCTGTGGCTTCATGGTAAGTTGTTTTTGATAGCAATAAAACATGAAGCATGCCTGTTTTCTCACCTTCCCCCAGACATCTGTTGTGCCAGCACAATATTTGTACGGCTGTGCCGTGAACCAGATCAAGGAACTGATCTAGCTTTTAAAACAACCTTGTAATGACTATGTGATACTTGGCCTCTTTCCAAAACGTGAATGAATTTCAAAAGGCAATGACTGTGGAAAGTTGTGCCCATATAGGTATGGCGTGAACTTGTTTCATGATCAACATGAACACAAGTTTTTCTCCTCTAGAAGCTTTTCAAAACTGTGCCTTAACTTACTGGGAGGGTTGGGTAACGTTGGATGAGAACGCAACTGTCAGTGAATTCATTCACTTGCACAAGAAGAGGCTAGATGAACTGTGGGTTCAATGTCACTCAATAATTAGGAAGTGTCTATGCATTTCATTGCTGTCCTGGGGAGTTCAGCAGCCGTTTTTATTATAATGCTAGACTTTTTAAGTAATTCTCCTGACCATGCCTCAAAACTAACTGGGACCAACGCTGGAAGAATGAAAAGCTTTGGAAGCCACAGGGGCACATACCTGTAAAAACTGCATGAGGAAATGTAGTATTTTTCAGCCAAATATAATAGCTTTTGTCTATAGGGACTCATCGTCTTTGGGGCTTTGTTCTGTGTTGGCATTGGAGATGATTGCTGTATCACTGGGAAATGAGACAGGAGCACCAGCCCTCTCTGAGCCGTGGAGGCTTGTGTGTCACCTCAGTGACAGGAACTTTCTGCAGAGAGCTTGCACGCTGCCATAATTTTAATTTAAATTTCTATGCCCTGAAAAGGTTTCCACAAATTTAAGTTGACAAACTAGCTCTACTCATAGGAGTTATAGATTATGCACCACTTCTTACTGATATACGCTCACTTTGTTAAAATAATTTGAAATTCTGATGTAACTGCCGTGACTACTTACAAAGTTTTTCTGAAGCTGATTAAGAATTGATTTTTCTTGTGCCATCCTCTGAATGGTTCTGTGTAAGCACACTGCAGTTAGCTACCGCTCTTCAGTGACGTAAATATAAAACTGCAGCAGATGTCAAAATAGGGCGATATTGCAATACTTTGAAACAGAATACCATGATGGCTCAAGACATTTGTATATAAGCCTCTAAGTTTAACAAAAGTCTATTAATCACAAATGGTTCATTAGTCATTGGGGAGATTAATATGTAGATTGAACAATCAAAGAAAAATTCAGCTTTGTAAGTGCCTCTGGAGGTTGTCTGGTCCAATCACCTGCTCAAAGCACTGTGACTTTGGAGATCGGATGGCTTGTGACCTTACGTGGCTTTACTGTTTTGTCAGGTTCTCGTTGATCTCCTCCATCTAGATAGCTGCCAAGGCTGCACTTCCCTTTAAAGATCTGACATTTTTCCTTCTTGCATAAACTAGTACGTCAGAGGCAAATTGTTCACAGAAAAAAGCAGGATAAACACTTCTGCTCTAAGCAGAAGTTAGAAAGACAGATACTGGGAAAATGAGATTGATTTTGTGAAACTTGTAGTATCAACTTTTTGTTCCACTGCAAAATGGTCCATTTAAGACTATTTATAATCCCAAATGCTCTATGTATGCACAGTTTATCTTACTGAGGATAATCCAATTTAACATCTTGAAATGAAAGATACAGGGAAAATTTATCCCTTGTGCAGTCAGCAAACATTTGTACGCTGCATGACAGTAAATCAGATGCATCATACTGTTTCTCCTTTTCTGGCAAGCTATGAAGAAACCGGTCAAGAAGTGCTGGCAGCCAGCATAGCCTTTTAGACCTAGGTAGCTGGTAATGTACTGCCTGGATTCTTCAGGTCTTGCCAGGGAAAAGAAATAAGATTTGGTACTGTATTTGATTTGTGCTACTTGGATTTAAGCTCTCCAGTTTCTGCTGAGGGAGCAGAATCTCCTCTTTGTGTTACACGCTGCAGCCCGGAAACAGCAGCAGCCCCAAGGACCTAAAATTTTGAGATTTTAACGTTTGGTCCTCCCATAAGTGTCATGAAATATTACCTACCTTGTGTACTGCCTTGTGAAAATACAAATTATCTAGATTAATGTAACCATATACCCTCAGAATCTGTTAAATTTCAGCATGCTGCTCTTGAGCGCTCCTGCATCGGACTGTTCTCAGCCATATATTATCTCCTGCTTAGGGCAGAAGCCCTTAAGTGGCAGGTTCAAAGTCATTTCCCCCTCAACCATATGCTGCTTTAATGGTGACAAGTGGGAGTGAGGAAATATGCCTCTGTTGCAGTGTTAGCAAATGCATTAGTTTTGTGTGATATGGGCTCGAGTTTCAGAATGTGCTTAGCAGAAAGGATTAGAAAATCCAAGAAAAGAGGACACATGGATGATCCACGCTTCGGTATCTCTTTCATCTTTAAGGGTGCATGGGATTGGAACAAGCTAATAAAAACTTCGAGTTGTTTATATTGCTTCCGGAGGAATTGTTTTGCCTGGCTGGAAAGGGTGTAGTTTAAAGGTCTGCTTTATGATCCTGGCTGTTTAGTCAGTAATGTGTATTCTCTATCTTCCAACAAATCTTTGCACATGCTCAGAAATGTGTGTATCCAGCGACTTGAAATTGAAAGATAACCTTTGCATCTTAAAATTTAGGTTTTAATGGATGTTTCAAGCATTTCCTTTCTTTGAACAGGAAAAAACTTTTTTTTCTTCTTTTCTTGCAAGAGAAATTACTGGTTTTTATTTGGGATAAATTTTAGTAAGATTCTTAGTGAGAGATCAGTTTGTCACATTTTGAATCTCCTTTTCCTTTGCCTTGTCTTACAAAATGATGTCTTTCATTCTAAAACCACTTTAGCATACCAATGAATGGACTGTGCATTACAGTGCACTTACGTTTGTCTCAGTAACGCTGAGGCCACAGGGCAGTAACAGTGGTGGATTTGGCTGCTGGGGAGAAATGCCTAGATGCATAGTTTAAACTTGAGTGACATCCAAGGAGAGTGTAGAAACCTCTATAAGAAGGTGCTGTAGTTGGTTATTTCTGAACTTATACAGGGAATTTTTGTTTAGGTTTATTCCAGGTCTTCCCTAGGGTTTACTCAGCGCAGAGAGTGGGGGAGGAGGATGAGGCTATAAATACAGGTACTAAGAACTGATTGATGGGATGGACTGTGAGAGATCTCAGTATGTGTTTAGGATACAGATCTGTGGCAGTGGTAGCTGAGGTGACTAAACAATTGTTTTCCAAACCATGAATTTCTGTTAAGGCTCAGAAGCTTGTGATTACTGTTTGTTGGCAAAAATTTCAAATGTTGAGATGGCTGTGGAGCTGTGGTTTGCTTACAGGACTATATTTTGTGACAGCAGATACTTAAGGTAAACTTGAAAACTTAGTGTCCCTCCTTTCTCTTCCTTTTTTTCCTTCTACTTCCCCACAAACTCCTGTGCTTTTTGTACACATTGGTGATTATTTTTCTTTACAATTTTTCTGGTAGTCTTTTGAAAGTTGCCTGGCAACTACTAATTCTCATTTGTGAGGAGTTTGCATACAACTGTCCTGGGCTTTAAAGTGTTTATAACAATCTCAGAAGAGGAGTCATGTCCAGGAAAGAATCCTGACTTTCATAATGGGAGGCTTACATGCACCTTAGAAAGGCTGTTGAGTGAGGATTTGCTTTAGGACAATATCTACTGAACAAGATAGCTTTTGCAATGACGAGATACAGTTTCAGCGTTTAAAACAGTAATTACAATGAAATTAAAGGAGTTGGCGAAACTCCTTGCATAATATGGGGAATGCTGGATTTCTATTCTCTCACTCATCAGACCGATAGCACAAGGAGATGATAGGGATTTGGCTAGTACAGCCATGACTCAATCTTTTATTCAGTAGGAGCTTTGCTAACTGCTGGGAAGAGACTATACCCTGCCTCTGGCTTAATTCCAACCTTCTGCTAAAACATTTCTTCCTGTGAATGGCTCTTAGGTTTATTCTATTCCCATAAGAGCAAGAAATGCTATTTGCCACTTGTTTTATTAGAGAAGGATTTAATACAAATTCAGTCTTGACATCAAAACACCATACTGTCGGTTTCCTTGGTAGAGGTAGGTTTTGGTTCATTAGTTGTCTGTTCTTCTTTACATCCATCCCTCCCTACAGATGGTCTGACTTTCACTTAAGTTGACAATGACGAACTAAGGTGATCTGATTTTTGGTGGTCTTTGGCGATACCTGCATAATGCATGAATGTTGTTTGCTCTCTATACACACCGATTAATTGTTTCAGCTCATGATTGCTGTAATTTTGAAGCTTGTACTTCCTTATTTTGTAGCCCCACTCTGTTATAGCTAAAATTGTTTTGGAAGTTCCTTGGGGCAGTACAAAACCACCCATAATTAATCATGTCAAGAATCTAGCATACATCTAGTACAAGATCAGTGGCAATAGATGGTGTCAGTTGCCACTCACGGATGTCATGATCTGTGAAGCTACGCTTATCAGAGGGTGAGAGTAAAGAATGGGGCAGAGAGGTCCAAAGCAAAGTCTACAGATAGTGGTTCTCCTTATAGCAGTCCCTCTTCTGAAGTTTCTAAGGACCTTAAGGCTCTGCAGTTGCCATTTGACAACTTTCAGAAATGCTATCTCCACCACAAAAGCAGCCAGCTGTGGGATTCACCAAAGAATGTAGCCTTTATATACTTAATTCCCTGGATGCTGCAGTGTAATCCATAGGATATACGAGCTTTCACAGTTATTATATTTTGTTGGCTTTATTGAAATTATACAAGTAGATGAAGCTAGATAACTGAGGTATTTCTCTCAGAGCAATACCGACAATTATTCAATAGAGAGCACTTTTTGAAAATACCATATGTATTAGGAATATATTAAGGCATGCATCCCAAAGTATTTGGGCTCCGATCTCTCTCTGAACTTAACTGAACTGGGCACCTACCTAAATGTTTTCAGCAATTTGAGATTGAGGCCATAGGACATTTTCCTCCTGCAATGCATCTAGCCTTGGGAACAGCGTTTAGCTTTCAGAGGAACTTCACTCTTGTAGAGTGAATTAAACCAAATAATGTTTTATTCTTGTAAGATACTCTTTTTTTTTTTTTTTTTTTTTTCCTAAAGGAGAAAGAATTTAAAGCTTTTAGCAGTGCAAAGCACAGTTAAGAAGTATCAAAGGAAAAAGATAAGGATGGATGGTTTCTTTGACAGATTTGTCTCCCTGCTGTGTCAAGTGACAGCCAACATCTTATTTTCGAGGAAAACTTTCCATGCTGAAAATGGTGGCACAGATTCACCTGGCCTGTCAAAACCATGACTGATCCTGGTGATGCTGCATGCTGGTGGCAATTTAATGTATTGTGGACCCAAAGATAATAGGATTCTTTCAAGGGCCATCACAGCCAAGTGGGGCCAGTGTGACATTTCCCTTAACACTTTAAGTCAATAATGCTGTGAATTCTTTATTTACATGTTCATTATTTTGAATGGTATTTTGTGAAACTAAAAGTGAGTATGATGTGTTCCCTGTTAACCTGATTCTGAGGGACAGTTTGGCTCTAACACCGCTATCTAGAGTTACAAAGCAATTTTAATGACTGGATTTATTAATGGAAGAGTTAGATTTAGTTTTAGAAGAGCACAGCAAAAAGCACTCCTAATGAAATTAAATCTCTGGTCTCATCTGGCTGTGTATCTGGAAAAACTGCTAAATTCAGCATTTAGTCATGGGAGAGTAAATTATTCTAATTTTATTTATTGATTAGAGCAATGCTAGGTTAAACTAATATCATATTAAATTCTTGTACTGTTCAGCATTGATGGAGTGTTTTGCAAAAGCACAGATAAATATGTGTTTCCTGAAATGCTGAGGTCGATTTTTAGGCTGTTTTACAGACCTTGCCAAATTAATTTATGCAGTCATAAAAAATGTTTGCAGAGGCACTATTCTTTAGGACTATCATTGAAGGTTTTAGAGTTATAAAAGGATGCTTACTACCTGTTTTTAAAACCTGTCCTCTGTCATTAGAATTTTTTTTCACAAAGAATGCTTGTATACAGGGGAGGATTATGGATATAAGTACAGAACGTATGCTTTGAAGTAGGCAGTTTTTGCTAGTGGACTATTAGTGGAAAAGTCTGGTTGAATACCAGAGAGAGAAATGGAGAGAGTATTATGGAATAGCGGTTTCCAACATGTGAAAATGGGGTAAATTGATAACTCTCCAACTGGATTTGAAAAAAGTTGCATCTGCATATGTGCTCACAATGAAAGTTTGATGCAACATAACTTTTTTTATTTGCCTGTTTCCATTTCATTTTTCAAGCCAATGTAAAGAATCTTGAATGTTAATTGGAGAGTCCAGTTTGTTGGTCACAGTTTCGAAGACTGGTACATTCTTAAAATCATGTTTTCCTTGTTGAACATGCTTTGCTAAGTGGCAACATTTGTTTATTTACTGGGATAAACATATATGAATACATAGAACCATAGAATCATTTAGGTTGGAAAAGACCCTTGAGTCCAACCATAAACATAACACCGTCAAATCACTGCTAAACCATGTCTCTAAGTGCCACATCCACATGTCTTTTAAATACCTCCAGGGATGGTGACTCAACCACTTCCCTGGGCAGCCTGTTCCAATGCCTGAAAACCCCTCCAGTGAAGAAATTTTTCCTAATGTCCAGTCTAAACCTCCCCTGGTGCAACTTGAGGCAGTTTGCTGTCATCCTGTCACTTGTTATTTGGGATAAGAGACTGACACCCCAAAAAAATAAATTGAGAGGAAAAAAAACCCCAACAACCAAACACAAAGCCAACCAACAAACTCTGAAACCTTACTTTTTTTTTTTTTCTATTTCTATCTTTCTCACTGCAGTGGAAAGCAGCAGAGAACTAAAGCGGGCAATGACCAGAGAGTAGGATGCTAGCAAACAAACAAAGTGAAAAGCTTTTCTTAGCAAGAGATCCATTCCATTTTACCTGCAGACCTGGTGATGACTTAAGCGTTGAGTGTTTGTGTTTCTTTTCACTTGACATGTCAACTTGAATTGCAGTTGTATTGAATTATTGGGCAGCCAAATCGAAGGTGTGATGATACACTGGCACTGTAGTTAAAAATTCACTGCATAGCAAAGGTAGTAAATCACACTAGTTGCTTCTATTAATAGTATTAATTCTATAATAAATAATACATTATTATTACTTTTTATTTAGTAGTATACTAAAGTACCAAATAACTATATATATAAAATTCGAAATGAATAACCTAAGTTTTAAAACTGCACGTTTATGAAAAAAAGTATACATATTTCTTAGTGGTAAACCAGTGGCAAATCTGACTGACACTGAAGTTGCTGAGAACGTATTTTTTTAATTTAAATAGAATCTGAAGTTGAAATGTAGCTACCTACTATTTAGTCCTTGTAAAAACTGACAGTCAAATTTTTCAATGTATGATTTAGATCTGCCAACACCTTTATTTTTATAAATTGAAAATAGCAAGAATTAGTGGTGAACTTGAAAGGAGGAGAGAAGATTTAAATAATCTCTTTGCTCCTTTGGTTTATATTTTAAATGAAATGAATCTGTGAAATGTGGGCTGTGTGGTTGTCTGCATTGTATTCACTGGAGCTATGCTAAGGCTGATACTGCCCAGAGCACCGTGGTAGTGAGCACGACTGGGTTATCTCTGAAGGTCAGAGGTAATGTGCCACATGGGAAAGTCCTGCTCTCGAGGTGCGGAGGCAGACCGAGTCCTGACGTGCTTTGTGCTCCCTCCCTTACCTGCCTTTTAGTCAAAGCACTGTCTTGTGCAGCTTAGACATACGTATTCTGGGTTTAAATACCTGGTTAGTGAGGAGGAGGATGGGAGTTACAGGACTCTTGTCTTTAACTGAGAACTTGCTTTTGTCTTTTTCTTGATCTGTTAGACAGCCTGGCAAGAGTGGGAGCAGGCTGATCCAGACAGCCTGGCGTAATAAATTCTGAGACAAGAGTTTTCCATGTATCTGCAACAAGCACTGCATCTCTGACTGAGACAGTTTATAATCACTGCCATCTAATCAGTGCTGCTTTCCTAATACAGCAATGAACGTTTCCTATTTACTAAAATTAGTGATTCCAGTCAGACGTTTTATCTTAACCTACAAGAAATGGATAACTTAACATGTGCCATTTTTTGGTCAAGCAAAAGCGATCGCAGGAGTTACTGTGTGATGTGGAGTCTGGTTCAGGCTGATTGCTGGATGTGCTTAGCTAGACCTTTCCCTATGCTACGAGCTGCCACCCCAGATTCAAATGGTTTTAAACTTAAAGCAAGGATTTATTGCAATAAGTAGAGATTTTTAAAAAATATATTAAGTAAATTAAGTAACAAAAATTTGAAATAGCTTTCAAAGAGAAGACAGAAATAGGAAAGGTTTATGCACTGTTTTCCCAGGAATCACTTTTCTAAGATGTGATTACTCTGCTTTCCTTCAACAGGATAATTACAGTCAGACGTGTTAGGATAAATTCCTCTATGTTTAGGAATCATTCAAACGCTATAATGCTATGTTTATGGAAAGTCTGTAAATTAGCTGTGAGCTCTCCAGAAATCATCATTATGGCTCAGCACATGTGGGGTTCAACACCCACAAACGGGCTTTTCTTGCTGCAAATGACATTTTTGTTTGTCTCAAATAAGGATCCTTGTGCTACAGGTCACTTGGGAGCAATGTCTCTCTTCCACTTTTAATTAAAACAACTCATTTAAAAGAGGAGGAATTTAATTTTCTTTTCATTATTTGTAAAAAGCCCAAAAGTGATTTCTATAACAGCCTTTTAATGACAGAAGGAAATGCTTTCCATGAAACAGCAAGGTTCCTCACTTGAGACAACATCATGCTAGGAGATTTTAAAGGGGTCCCTCACAGATCTGGAAATTAAGGATTCACCTTTTTTAAGTCTTCTGGAAAAGGTTTGCACCATTTTTGTTACAGATACTTGCTTTCCTTTAGCAAAAGTGAATGCTTTCTATTCCTGGATTTCAACCAGCTAAGCACTCATATTGTGAGGCTTTAAATTTAAATTTGCCGTGTCAGATTCTTCTAATCTGAGATTTGTCATGTATGGAAAACAGGGCATGTCAGATCTGCACAGATGAAGAAAAAGTGGGGTTTTTCTGCTTATTAGTTTATATATACAAGTTTGCAAGTTTTCAAATGTGTTTGTCAATCTGAAAAAAAAAAAAAAAAGTGGATGTCCCTAGTCTAGTTTAATAAATAAATCATCATATGGCATTTCCTAGTCAAGAAACTTTAGAATGTGTTTGGAATCTGTTATGAACATGTGCCAGTTCTGGGATAATCCTGCCATTAAACTCCAGGAGTCCCCACTTCCACCCCTGCCGCCTCCTGATGATACTCTCCGGTCTTTTGGATCATTTTTTCCTGAGACAAGTTTGAAGAGTTGAACACCTCTGAGATCATTAGTGGATGAATGTGGGGCACTGATCATCAGAAAAATACCTCTGTGTTTTGCAGAAACATACTTCTAACATGATAATGACTCTGCTGGAATCCCTAATTGATCTAGAAATTAAAATATCATTTAGGTTAAAATATTATGGAAAGGGCTTGCATAATTGGTAACAGATAAAATGGATATTTGCTTTCCTATCATTATTAGAAGTGCAGATTTTACAGGCGTGGTTGTTGACCAGCTGTAGAACTGTTTGGGATTTTGGACCAGACCTTTACTGGTTTAGGATTTTGCTTCTGGAAAACTACTAGAAATATTATTCTGTAAATTGATTAAGTCTTTAATTTCTTACCAGTGCTAAAGGAAAACATCACTGCAGTCTTCTGTGTGTATTTCTATACTTGATCTGCATGATGGGTTATGAAATTTGCTACTCCTTTCTGTAGTATTTCATCAGCCTGCCTATGTGCAAGTGTAGTAAAGCTAAGTTAAATTTTTGTCAGTACATAGAATATTACTGACATGAGAGACAAGGATGAAAGCACTGTGGAAGAATTGTAGCCTGAAGAAAATTTCAGCCAGTCCACCTTCATTAACTTTAAATGGCCTTGGCAAGTCCGAGGTGTGATCTGGAAAGAAACTTGGAAGGCAGCAGGATTGTGGAAAGGGAATTGGGACATGAACGGGATTTGTCCTGCATTGAAGAGGGAATACAGAGCTCAGAGCGTGACCTAGGTTCCGAAAAAAACAAAGAAGCAAGCAACAAAATGCTTTATCACTGCTTACCTTCATCACATGTCTTCAAAACTTCCATTTAGATTAGTATTGCTATTCTAGTGCTTAATTTGGCTGATGGGTAAATTATAGGTAATGTTCTTCTGGTAGTAAGTGAACTAGAAATCACTGTTCTTACCCTCTACTGGAAAATAACTGAAATAGTTTTGGCATTATAAAACTCGCTTGATTAAAATATAGTCTGATACTTACACTTTTAATGACTGAAGTAGTAAACGTCTTTGGTTCTGCAGTGGTTTCATAGTTTCTTCAAATTACTCATCAGCTATTAAGGCACCACTTAGTATGACGAAGGCAGTATGACAGGGGTATATATTGTTGTGTGTATATAAATATATGGGTATTTTTGGCTATATATAGGAATTCTTTCTGTGCATTGTGTAATTATATGTCTTATTGTTCATATAGTTTTTATATTATGTAACAAATAGAGTCCACAAATTTGTTTTGAAACAAATTTTTATTACATGGTCTCCAGACATTGGATGTAGCTGTACTTAGATATGTATAACGATGTGACTTGGAAAGGGCTGAGAGTATCCTGCAGGGAACTGAACAGCTTTATGACTATTTAGAAGGTAGAATTTGGTTGAGGAACAGATTATTCCAGAAGTTCTTGTAGCTATAGTCTTTACTTTTAATCTATAACTCCAGTCATCTGGTGTCACTTACTCCTGGATACTGGTAAGCTCTCTGTTCTGCAGGAGGGAAGTATGTTAATCATGCCTAATGAACTGTCATGACCTTATGTCACAGCTATCACCAGGGCATGTTTGGAAGGTGTGTGTGTTTTGCGAGCTGTTTCGATGGCAATTACATTTGTTATTCTTCTGGCTTATTCTCTTCATGTAGTTTGCCCAGCATGTTCAGTTGGTTTTATTGATTAATTGGTTGCATCATTAGTATTTGTTCTTAAATGTCCAAATTTTCATATCTGTATGCAAGGATATTTTAAAAAAGAAAAAACAACAAACCCACAACAAAAATATCCCCCCCCCAGACTTACACTGGTCTGCATAACCAAAATTAGAAATACCAAGGGACGGTCACAGATCTGTGTTTTTTTCTTTGGTATTACAGTATTACTAGAACTATCTGTTCAGAATATGAAAAGAGGATGACATATCTATATGCTGGACAGGAAACCCCAAAATAAAATAATTATTTGTTGATGTCATCGTCTTAAGAGTGCAAAATAGAATGAAGCTGAACAGCTGATGTGTAATACTTACCTGCAAAAACTGCATTAAATAAATGCAGTTTAATATTTCCAAATAGTCCCAAGATGCTGCAGCTCAGAGATAGAAAATATAAATCCTGAGAGTTTAAATAGGCAGGTGTGATTTTGAGATAGCCTGATCTGATTTTTTTTAATTAGAATATGATATAATCTTTGCTTTGCAGTTAGTAATTTGTATCATTACAAATGTCAGTGAGATTCTAATCACTAGTGGGTTTTTCTAATGTCAGTACAATCTCTGAATCTAACCTAAACTTTAGAGATGTTACTTAGTTTAATGCATTTCAATAATAGGAGACTAAGTCTATGATCAGATAATTGCAGAAATAAGTTATTTCACTCCAATCTGCATCCCTTGCTCCAGTCCCTGCAGTGTTCAGTATCATCCCTCTTTGTCCAGGTTACTGCTCTGGCAGCACTGAAAATCACTGCACACCCTTCATCATCTTCAGAGCAGAGCTGGCCATTTTTAAGATGAATGAAACACAAGAGCCTGTTTAAGACAACCTGACTGATCTTTCATGAAAGCAACCAAGGAGAATTCACATGAATCTTTCTTCCAGCTGCACCATGAGGATGACTGCTGCCAATGGGAGTAACAAATTAGAGGTCAATAAGAAGGAGGGGATGGGACACATCGGTTAAATAATTTTAAACACAGCTGGCTTTAAAATTGATTATCATTCATTGGCCTGAGAAATCTGAGCAAAGTGTGCCAAGCTACCTGTTCTCGTTATTTACAAGATTTCCCAGTCTGTAGATCTTGGAGTACAGAACTTGTGCAACGGCAAAATGTGTTAACGAGCAAGTCTTGGGGCAGTGTGCTCTCCCAAACTTCGATTAGAAGTTAAATACTTGTTTTGAAGACCTAGCGGTTGAATTACATACCTTCCTGAGAAAGTAACAGTAGCTCAAATAAAACAAAAATAACATAATTTGTAAAATGTTCCATTCAACAGAGATGTCCTGCAGTTAGCTATAAATTTGGATTTGTGTGACTGCTATGGCTTCTCACAGCAGTTATTTAAAGATCATGGCTTACTTCTAATGATTCGAATTTGTTATCTGACCATCTCCATCCCTCCCCTCCCCAATTTTTTATAGTGCTCCAATACATAGAAATTGGTCAATACACCCTTTCAAAAAAAAAAGTACATTGAGCTCTTGGTGAGTATGGGACCACATGCTAGTCTGTGTGCAGAGACAGGGCTCTGAAAACCAAGTGGTGAGCATGAGGTTGACTTCTTTGATTTGTGTGGTGAAGGAATAAAGGAAACTGGTTTATGAGTGTATAGCTAACTGAATCATATTCACTAACTAAACTTTTCCTCCTCATATTCATCAAATACACTGAGTCTGTCTGGAGATCCTGGAGAGCGTAAGTGCACGTGCCACATCTTTCTGAACTGGGCAGGAATTCGTCCTAAGCTTTGCAGTAAATAAAGGCGCTCCTGTTTTCATATAAACGCATTCCTCTGCTGCTGCTTGGTGGAGGTGGGAAGAGGTCTCTGTTAAAGATGTTAAGAAACTGTAAAAATGTTAAAACAGTTCAGGAAATTACTTCATATTAATGAGTAGGAATATGCACCTAGCTGTGGCCTTCATAACGCACCAGTGTGCATTTAACTGGTTCTCTAGCAAAACTGAAGACGTGGCAAAGTCTTCCTAGAGAGTGGTGGTAGCGGTCAGGCCCCATTTGTATCTCCTCTGCTTGTTTGCTGAAGAAACTACAATTATTTTAGCGCCGTCTTCTCAAATTCTTCTGCTCATTGTATACCAATTTATATGAATGAGTTAGTGAGAATCTCTCTTATGCATCCATTTAATTTCCAAATGCACCAGTGTATATACAAACATCATTGCTAAGTTGAGCTCTCATTTTGATTTAGTAGTCTCATTTTCAAGTAATAATTTGAGTCCTTCCTTATGAGCAGATAATATTTTTCCATATATGCTTATTTCTGCCATAGCACTGAGCATCTGTATATTATTTTAATGACATTATTTTTATTTATGCTTAATTCTGTGCTTTGTGTTGAATTTTGCTCATGAATACTCCATAAAATCTGTTCTTTCTTGGGGGTTTAAGTGAGGTAAGAAAAACAATTTTTCATAGAAAAACCAAATGGAATATTTTAACTAATCACCACAAGCTACTTGATATTTTCATAGTAGCCAAAAAATTTTTAGCGTGTCTTGTTTCTATGGAGTGACCGTATAATAATAAATGTAACTCCTCTATGATATTGGCTGGGCAAAAAAAAAAAAAAAAATCAAAGGGAAAACATGCTTCTTGATCTCCTGGAGAGGGATGAAGCACTCAGTGCACAGAAGTCTTTCAGTATACGTAATTCTATACATAGTATATTTTACAAGATAGACTTTTTTCATATTTAATTTTTATTCCACAATCAGATTATGTGTTATCATTTGATACACAGAGATAAAATGAGTATAGTTTTATCCTCTATCACAGGTATCTGTAGCAACACATGATCATCCATGTGTAGTAGTAAATCCACCTCTGGACCAGACCTATGGTCACTTGAAAGAGGAGACTAGAATCTATTTCTGTATGGGTGGCTTAAAGACGTTTCATGAGGTGTGGCATTGTAACATGGCTTGTGCTTAATTATTCTACATATTACAGGGATAAATAAAGGGGAGATTTACAAGGAAATCCATTATACTTGCTTATTCTAAGGCTGTACTCCTTATGACAAAGGAAACTTGGCGTATCTTTGAAAAATGGAAAGCTGTTGAGTTGCAGCTGTTTTGAAAATGCTTTTTTATGATCCAGTCAGTGTGCAAATACAGTCTGAAGTGATAGGTTATGGCTGGCTAGGCTACATCGCTAAGAATAATGGATAATTACTGCTGTAAATTAGTGAATTAAACTTTTACTGACCCTCACTAATTTTATTTAAAATCATATTTTTCTTAGTATTTGTTTAATAATAAGGATGATTAAGAAAATGGGCTTTTCTAAATGGCGTTCCTTAACAGTTTGTGATTTGTGTCCAGTCACCTGTCACATTGTATTACTTCTGCTCTATGCTTTTTTATTTATTTTTTTTTGAAAGACAGTAGGAACTCAAATGACAGAGGATTTTGTGTTTATGTTTTCAAATGAAGTAATTTCATTTAAAATTGGGTAAAACTTTCATACTTAATATTTTTTTATCAAGAACCAATGGTTGTCCAAATATTTATTAATAATACATAATCCACAAATAGTGAAATAAGGTAACTGCTCTTACCCATGAGGGAGTTAATTAGTTTTGCACTATTCATCTGTTTCTAATGGTGTCTCCAACATGCTGAATGTTTGGCTCTGGACAGCAGAACTCGTATAAGGTGTGTTGGAAATAGCTGAGCTGTCTCCGGATATGGCTTTCAGAGGCAGTGTTGTAGATTAAATTTTTACTTGTGGGATGCCCAGCAAAGTGTCTGTTGGGAGCACGAAGCTCAGTCCATGGGTCAGTAGGTGCTCGCACACCCAACGTTTCCTCTTTTGTGGTGCTTTTGAACATCTACCCTTCTTGTCCAGGCTTGTGCTGCCCCCTCTTCCATGGACAGGATTTTGCTTCTCACCACTACTCCTGTTATCCAGGTCCTTTGCAGTAGCTCAGTCATTCTGAATTCCTTGCCAGGGATTTTGAAGTCTGTGCCAGGCTGCCTTGTGCATGGAAAGCTTAGTAGAGAAAAAAAGATGAACACTGGGGGATGTTGACCTATTCCCTGCAACATGTGTTTGGTATTACAAACGTGGTAATTTGTTCTTTGCGTGTTTTATAGCGACACTTTTGTTCTTAGTACCGGCTCTTATCCTGATCTTCAGCAACCAAGTTTACTCCCAGAGAAATCAGGGAGGATCAGAATTGAACTTTTCTCTACATGAGAAAAGTTCATTTGTTTCTGCTTATTTCTCTGAGATTTCTAATTAACTTGACAGACTGTTGCAATTGTAGCAACAAATGTCTGTCCACTGAGAATAATAATAAGTCTTATGCGAACTAGCCAGGTACCCATCTCCTGAAGAGCTTCATATGGGGAGCAATTCTACTTTGTGTGGAAAGGAGCACATCAAGCAACATGGCATCCTTTTTATTTCTCATTTTTCTTTCCCATTTTTCTGTACACACTGTACAGAGAAACCACCTTATTTAGTAGGGATTTGAAAAATCAACACCTTCCTCCACGGACTGTATCTGCCTCTGAACACAGAACAATCCCTGCTTGCTCCACAGATCCATCTGCCTTGCACAAAAGGGGGAGACTCGGGTCAGTGTCATTATGAATCTTCTTTTAATTATTTGTTAATGTAACATGAAATATCATCATCTGGTGAACTCGAAGTTGCGTTACTTTTATACAGAGAATTATGGTTCATGGAAAGGCGTGCCGGAACTGCCTAGTGAGATCTGTGCAGTGAAGTAGTTCTCTGTTCTTCCACATTTCACCCATATTCCAGGAGTTTTCAGGTCATGGCTTTTTCTTTTCATTTTTGGTTGTACATCATGTCACAGTAAGCTATGGCAAATTTGAGGATCAACCCTAAAATACTTATTTTAATACGATGTTTAATTATAGTAAAATACTACACCCGCTGTGAATGGCATGTATCAGGTAGAAATGGCTAGGATGCTGCTGTCAAGTCTTGGTATTTTTCAGACTGGATTTTGGACACCGGAAAGTCCCTGGGTTATTTCTAAAGGGCCTGCAAAATAAGAGCAATCTTGTAGTCTGTAAACTTGGAGACAAATGGAGACAAATCAAGATACTCTCGTTTCAGGCAAAGCACAATCCCTTCTGCCTATTACACTGAAATCTAAGCTGCAGTTGCAACTTTCTTAACAAGCTTTGTTATGTAAGGCCCTTGAATGTAATGAGCAGTCATCTTTTATATGTGGAACTGAAGGCACTTAACTTGTAAGAACAGGTGTTTTGTTTGTTAGCTTTCTTATACAAAAGGATTTTTTTTTTTAAGGAACCAAAAGGATTGGCATCTAAATCCCTTTGACCAGCAGTTCCATTAATGAAAATTAGCAAGTACCCCCACTTCATATTGGTAGACAATATATTTCAGTGAACTGAGTACTTAAACACTTTTCTGAGGACACATTCAGTAGCATAAATGTTTAAACTGGGCATGGCCCAACTCTCAGGTCTGTGCAGACGCTCCTTTCAGCAGGAGCATACCCACCTTTGGGGCTGCTGAGCACCCTGAGCTCTCATTGAATTTAGACGTGAAGGTACTTACAAGTTAGTTGCATTATGGATACTTGAAGAAGTTAGTTAAAAATCTATCATGTTTCCTACCTGGTTAGAAAAACTCTGAAGTTTATTTTTATATTTATATAGGAATCCATAAAAGCCATGGATTTGTCTGGTGGTGTACCTATCTAGGAAGTAGCTATATGCATAGTGTTGTTAAATGCAACCAATAAAAATTTCTGGTATTAAAAATGTCAACCCAAATAATATGTTTTGCTACTTATTTGTATTCAGTACAAGGGTTATGCTTCTCTCTTCAAACTATAAAGATATTGTGCGGGTTGAGGAAGATGGCTTTAGTCCTCTTCACACTGCACTGAACATTGTACAAACATGTTTTTTATAGCTAGAAATGAGATACTCAATTTGCTATAGCAGTGCCGTACTTACTGTATCTAGTATGACTGTCAAATTATAATAATTTCTAGAAAGAATTACTATGCCTTGTAAGGAAATAAACTTAACATTTTGAACATTTCCTTTTTTTTTGAATTTATGTTTTCCTTCTGATATTTACTGTAAATCAGAACCATGCTTAAAGATATTTTGCCTCTTCTTAACTAAGGAAAAGTAACTTGAGCTAAGCTATTTCACAGAAGAGAGGTTTTTACTGCACATGTAAAAACCTCAGTAATTTGAATATATGTTGGCAAAACTTTTCTACCCAAAGTATTATTTGCTCATGGGAATAATGCTTGGCAAATCTCTTGATGTGTGATATTCTTACAAGTAAATAAGTCCATGCATCCTTAAACAGAATGCAAAAAAGAAAATGTACATTTAAGTCAGCATTGTGGAACAGTGTGGGTAGAGCCAAAAAAAGTAGGTGCAACAGAGCTTTTTGTCTGCATGTCTCTGTTATATATCTTACCATCCATCCATCACAGAATGCAACATTCAATGTTCATGTCATCATCTGGTGAGCACATTGATATTGCAAAACTGTTGTATCTGCTTACAGCAGAATTCCACATTCTTCCCCATTCCACATATGGTCCTTCTATGGATGCAGTAGCTCTGAGTACTGGAGACTTTGCAACTCCTTTATCACAAATGTGTTTTGTTTTGTAATTTCAGCTATGATTATTCAAAGACTCTGCAATGAATACCAGTGAAATATCATCCATTGTTGGTGTACTTTGGGCTTTGTTGTTATCAGTGGCATTCATTCTAAGATGTGCAGTTGGCCACCCTCTCATCATGAGCTAGAGTGATATACAAGTACTGATATAGATCATACGTATCAGAAATTTTGTAACCGAATTTGCTTCTGACCTGCTACTATTAAATGTACAGCGGAAAGGATATTCACTGCTGGACTGATGGGCTGATCACTCACTTTGAGAAAGCGTGTAATGGCCACTAGCATAACAGAAGAGCAGCTGTAGCTTTGCCCAGAGGCCAAAGATGATGCCTAAGGAGGAAAATATAAATCATAAACATAAATGGTGTTTCCCTTGAGTACCCTCTCTTCTTCAGATCTGCTGATTGCATGTCAGAGCAGAGGAGCATACTGAGTATTTTGAAATGCTTCCTTCTAGAAGAGTTTAAAAGCAGCATACATGCTTTGGATAAGTTATGATGTTTTTGTGATTTTGCCTTCCAAAGACAGTGAGTCAGGTTTGCACTTCTTTTTGTTTAGCACCCAAACTACCTGGGGAACCAAAATGCATGTGTCTTCTTGAAGAGATGAAGAACTTCGAATCTCTTATCTTATCATCTTCCTCTGCTACTTGAATATATCCCACAAGTCTCTGTTGCCATGGAAAGCTGCTCTAAATGGCTCCTTGAATTCTGTTTAGCCACCTTCTTCAAAAATTTCCTTCCCCTCTGGCTGTTTGTCCTCCCCAGCTAGCCTCTTGCTCTTGGATGTCTCTCTCCAGTCCAATGCTGCTGAAGCAGACTAGTCCAAGAGTCCTGACTCGTAGAGGAGAAGCACATAGTTACAATCACACAGTAAAACATTAAATTTGTTTTATATTTCTTTTATTTGCATAATATTTTATACTTATCACTTGTTGAAAAGGGTTGGAGGGGGAGGTTGTTTGTTGCCTTCATTTTTACTTGTTAAGTGTCGATGTATGGAAATAACTTAGTTAATGGTTTTCTGACTACTCGTCATCAACACAAGTGAGAAGTGTTTTAACATTCAACTGAGACCAAATGTTTTCTGATAAGGAGATGATGTCTTGAGGCATTTTTATTGATATTTATTTATGCCTATCTTTCTATATAGTGTATGGCATTTATGCACGCAAGCAATACATCCAATAAGTAAGAGCCTATTTGGCTTGATTCAGCTGCTATTAAATGATAAATTGATAGTGATTCTGGATTTAATGCTGGATTCTTCGCCATAGCATATTTAAATATTATTATGGGTAAGTTAAGTTTTGATTCTGTTTACAGGATTAATAATTTTTGATGCTGTTGGTTTTAAAACTCCTAATGGCAAAAACTGTATGAAAATCCTTTTGCAAATTTTGTTGATGCATGAACTGTAAGCAATTTGTTATGCAGAATTTTCTTGTGCAATATTTGTACCAGATAAGATAGAAAATTTGAACAGAGAATCATACTTGTGTTCAACCACTCTAAATCCTTGTTCTGAACTACTTTTTCTGTAGGATGAGAATATACGATACGTATCTAGATTACTCTGTAATGTCATCTTATAGTTAGGTGAAATGGTTAGTGTGTTAGATACAAACAGCTGGAATGAAAACATGTCTCAGGGATTAATTATTACATAGCATTGATTCTTGAAAATTTCCATAAGCTATTCAAACAACTTACCTTTTCTTTTTTTTTTTTTTTTTTTTTTTTT
>WHYT01017230.1:0-30591 GCA_009806455.1 Tetrax tetrax | reverse complement strand
CTGTAAAAAGCTGTCAATCAGATAAAATGTGACCATTGCACTTTTGAAAGACTAATGACATAACCTTTTGGACAGTAAAATCTATAAGACTAAACTATTAGAATGAAATTTTATTTGCTGAAAACTTAAAAAATAGATATTACAAGCCTCACTTCTTATTGAAAGCAAAAGATAAAACATTGCTTTTTCATTTGTTTCTCTTTTTGGACTTTGGAAATTTTGCAGTCTTCCTTTGTGTTGGAGATCCACCTGCCTGTACCAAAACCTGGCTATCTTTTCTCATTCTGAAACTGGATAGTTAAACCCCATATACAAGGTTGTTTTCAGTAAGCATTACTGTTAACAGCGGGATTGTTTTCAACATTTATAATTAGAACTAGCTGTCTGCTCTAAGAAATAATATAACTCACTGTAAATGAAATGCTTTGATTTTATATCCATTAAAGTTCCCCAAATTGCCCATGAATCAAGAGAAGCTCCTCTCTGATGGCCTTAAGGGAGCAGATTTGGCTCAAAGTAAATGGACTAATTGATTTGATAGATAACTCTGTACTCACAGACTGAAACTTGAGGAAGATGAGAAATTCAACATAGCCCAGCATGTTGTTTTTGGTCCTTTCACAACACTGATTCACAAACTCTCTGATGCTCTCTTAATGCTTTTTATTTCTTTTTCCTGGTGAAAAGCTTTCTATTATTCTGAAACATGAATTTTTGTGTTTCTGAAAATAAGTCTAGGCTTTCCTCCTTCCAACAAGCACATTTTGAAAGTCTTGTATTCAGTTTCTTTCTACCTCATTTCACAGCCTTGTTTCATTGTTTATTTTTCTCATTGAAGTAGGTAACGTACAGAATTGATCATCATCAGTTTGTCCTGAAATTGAAATTTATCTAGAAAGGAGACATCTTGTGAATAAACCTTTCACCAAATGACCACACAGAAATCCTTGCTGGATCACACAAATCTTTTCAGGATTTTATCAAGTTCAGTCACAAGCTTGTTGATGTCATTTTAGCCTTTGAAAGCATTTTTCACTTGCCTGACCTGGTTGAACAGAAGCTCAGATTGAGACACCACGATTTCCAGTATTTGAAAAATCCGTGAATGGTAACACAGATGTGTTGAAAACCCAGACGGTGTGCTCCAGCCCAGGGAATGGCTCACGAGCTCTGTACTAAACTTCCATAATTAAGTTACAATGTTTCACTGTGATGACACATTGAGTTACTTTAATTCATTAGACATGACACTGTATTGTTTGAAGAGTGTAAAGGGTCAAAACCCAGTGGACTCTGCGATAATATGTAGAAACTCTGTTCTTATTCCTCTGTATTTGTTTATTTGCTCTTTTGGCATGGAAAAATAGTGACAAAGTTCAACTCTTGTAGCAGGCCCAGATAATCCAAGTGGGTAGTATAAAATTAAATGGATATATTGAAGGAAAACAAAACAAAACTCCCTATCTGTTATCTAGCAAAATTCTTAGGATAAAACCATGACCTGAAAATACAGACAAGACTCTGCAAAATAAATCCCTGCAGGCTCCCTCTGGAAATGGGAAAGAACATGCTTGATTAAACTGGTGCTAACCTTTCAAAATCCTGTTTGTCTGATATTTATTCCTTGAAATAATAAAAGAGACATGTCAGATGTTGGAAAGCCATAATGTATTCCCTTGTTTGCTACTGCCCTTTTCTAGCTTGAGTGTTCCTCTCCCAGAGCAAACCTTTAAAATAAAAAAATAAGGCCTCAGTTTGTCCTTTTTGTTGACCTTTATACATTTTGTGGCTCTGCATTTGCACCAGTTAAATTACAGAGTAAGAAAATCTCCATCCCTTTTTGAGCTCTGCTAGAGCACCTTAGTCTTCTGTGACAAAGGGTGAGACACATTCACAAGTCTATGTGGGCAGATTTGGAGAACTTGAAATCCATTGCGTGGGGGCTGCAGGAGCCCCCGGGCCCTCATCCAAAGACCCTGCTGCCCTCTCCCTCCTGGTTAGCTCAGCCTGTGCTTCGGGGGGGCTGGCACGGGGGTCCAGGCCTTGCTGGACGAGGACTGGTGGATGAGTCGGGCTCCAGGTCGAGGACAAGGGACAAGCCCTGTGCTGGGGCTGGGCACGGGCCTTGCTGTGACTGAGCTTGACGCAGGGGGATGGCAGCTGGGGGGTCCCACACAGGGCAGTGGTGATTGATGGGACATGCCTGGGGCCTGGCAGCTCTGTAGCCCATGTAGGAGGGCAGGAGTGCAGCTCCCAAAGAGGGGGTTGGCATCAGTGGAGAAACCTGTGGGTGGAGGTCGTGCGTGTTTTTGCCATGTGTGAGGCCAGAGAGGTGACAGGTCCTTGGGAAGCAAGTCTTTTCTGCTGTTTGTAAAAATTAGTAAATTATTTCAACCCTCACATGTTGCTCTGCTTTGCCTGAAAGTACATAATTTTGTGTAATTTCCCCCAAATTGCTCCCATGGTGATAATGGGGGAGTTTTTCCCTGGGCGCCTCAGTGAGATGTTTGCGTTGGGAATTGCATGTTATATACTGTTAATGAATAGAGGCAGGAATTTAATAACTTAAGAGTTTAGAAATGTGCAGGGTATCTCGGGAGGAAAGGTTTTCCTTTCAGCTACTCCACTTAAGTGTTTGCATTTACAGAAAGGTTTGCGTGAGTCTGTACAGTACCACAAAGGGAGACCCTATGGCTGAAACCAAGATATTCGTGACAGCTGAACATGATTCAGTTCACGTGTACCTGGGGATCACTAAATCATTTCAAGTAATCCAAGAAAAATGGTGCCAAGGTAGCACGCTGCAAGATATATTATTTGCCTACATTTGAGATTGGTACAAATAATTTCATTCTGTGTATTTTTGATGTGATGCTAAATTATTCAGCTTAAATTCATGACTAATCTCTGCCTTTCAGTTTTTCCAGTCTTCATAAAAATGCCAAATAATTACTATAATTCGTTAAACAGGAAACAGCTTGCACTCTGTATGCAGACCTAGCACCACATGCCTTAAATCTGTTATAAAAATGGAATAGCTAAGTTACAGTGGTGTAAAATAGGAGAAAAATATTTTTTTTTGCTGGATGTCTGTGGAAGATAGAGTAAGAATGAAGTAATTAAGATAACTTTAGAGTCCTGCTTGTAGTCCTGTCATAGTAATCATGTTTCTAGTTGAATAAAATCATCCTCTGGATTGCTTTTTGAACCGTATTTCATATTGGGTTTTGCTTTCTGTCATAATATTATTTTACCAGTGAAGCAACTGCCCTTGACAAGTCTTCCAAGTGGAAAATTGCTTTGGTCTTATGTTAACCCCTATTTTTTTCTGGTTTAGCATTTCATTTTCATTTAACAAAAGGTATACTATTTTAGATAATAAATGTTTCTTTCTTTAACTAACCAGCTATTGCAACTTTTTCCCTAGTAGGCATGAACTCCTGTCAGGGCTTACTTCAGCTGTTGCAGCAGCTGTGAATGTGCGCTGCTGATCTCATGGAAAGGCTGGAGCTAGGAAACTAAGATGGCATGAAAACAGCTGAGGAAGAGGTTTCAAGAGAAATATTCCTGTCACTTGTCAAATTGGGGAAGGAAATGTGCAATTCTGACAACAGGCAGGGATTTATACACCCAGTACACTATTTAAAAAGCAACTTACTCTAATATATTAATCTAGGAAATGACAGCAGCAGAAAGCTGGTCTGCTTTGTGTGCAAGCATGGGAATGCTGCGGTGCCCTTCTGTACTGACAGAGTTTTATATTGTATACAAAATTCAAGAATAATATTAAACAAGCAGCAATTCAAAGATTAATTCCTTCTGTGAAACATATGGGGAGATGTTTTGCTGTATATTCATGTACAAGGCAAAAAAACCCAAAAAGTTTTCATTTGTTCTTTTCCTTCTCTTTTCATGACTGTTTTTTATTTACATGGCTGTGGTAGAATCCAGCTAAGAAGCAAAAAGAAATAATTCAACTAAAGCATTATTTAGTCATTTCCACAAATACTTCTATCTAAATTTTTGCTTATATCAGTGTAACATCTTGGGATTCTCATGCTTTGAGATTAATCTGTGGAATTCTTTTGTATAAAAGTTTCTTGTATTGGATAAGTGGTACAGCTTCCTTGCATCCCTCCGTCAATAATCTCAGTAGAACATGCTTCTGATGTGAATTTAAAGCACCTCTGGTATCACATCTGTATTCCTACTGCAGCAATGACTTAAATGGATGACTTGGTAGATGACAAGATGACAGTTAAATGAAAATAATGGAATAATTTTTTTAATTTTTTTTTTACAAACATCACTTTAGTTTGGTTTTGTATAGAGAAAAGTAGAACTCAAATTCTATATATGTAACAAAATTCTAAGTCTGTATAAAGTAAAGGATTAATAATGCTCTTCGGTAAGAATATGAAGCTTTAAAAACTCCAAATGAAGCAGTTCTGTAGACATTTAAGGATACAATTGTTGAATCCTTTATAAGTTTTATTTATTTATTTGCTGTTTCTTCACTAAACCTTCTTTTTATTTTATTTTATTTTTTGTCCCAAAACTTAGTGGATACTATGTCCTTGAATATTTTCCTTACAGTAATTTAAATATGTGCTGAAGTTCCTAAGGCTGCAATTTGCTTGCAATCTTCCATCTGTTTCAAATTCATTGTAAACAACACAATCAGATCTTCAGCTCTGTAAAAGCATCACATGAAGTCAATGGAGCAACACAGAATTTCTTCAATGAGAATCTCGCTTGTGATGTTTGTATCTCCGCTTTTCCTGAACCCAAACTTATTTTCACCATATAACTACAATTTTTTCATCATTCTGTTCAGAAATTGATTAATTGCCTGATTTTGACTAAAGTTCACATTCACATTTATGTGAATAAGATTCAGGTAATATGGGTGTGAACTTTACAAAAATGTTTCATCAAAACTCCTCTCATAAACTATTTTTCTAATAAAATATTTGCAAAAGGAAAATGACAAAGACTGCTCTAGGTTAAAAATCTGTATTTACTGGTTAGAAAGGTCATATGTGGAAATGTCCATGTGCATCATTTTTGCCCTCAAAGACTTCATCTTCAGTTGCCTTATTAGAGAAGTTCCTTGTGATGCAGGTGTCTGTGCTGTTTGAAAGAATTATTCAACTGCATTAGTAGTTTAAAGCATATATAGAAATGGGGTAGGGTGAAAGGATATAATGGAAATAATCTATTTAATTTATTGTAAATTATTTTACTTATTTTTACTATTATTTAGCATAATCACAAGTAAAAACTAGGATAAGAGCTGGAGAAGAAAACTGAAGTGATTGCCTTCGTGTTACAATATTTTTTTTGATGTTCAATTAGGAAGCTACATCAGACTTGGATTCATGGCACTGTTCTAGATATCTAATTTACTTTGGTAACAGTAAATCCGTACTGGTGACTCTGAGCAGATATTCTGTGTGCTGAGTTTCTTTAGCTATGAGCGTCCCAAGATGAAAAGCTTGCTTGCCTGTTTGTTTATTTTTAAGCATACGGTGTGGGTCACCAGCAATAGCTCCTAGAGCATTCAGCAATCAAATTTTGCTAATTCAGTTCTTCTCCCAGATATGTTTTGTAACATCTGTAATTAACCCCAAACCACTGCAGATCTGGCACTGGCATTCAGAATGCCACCTTTGAGGTACCGAAGAAGCCATGGCCATGATTTGATGACTACCACCAGTGGTGTGTATGCTATACCTTCGATATCAGTTTTCATGGTCTGACACAAGTCATAAGATTTGTATTGCTGTCAGGCTCTATAAAATCCTGGTGTCACTTTCTTAACACTTGGAAAGCAATAACATCCTTGTCTTCTATGAAAAAAAAAATACATGCACTCAGTTTGCTCTGAATAGATTTCTGTAGCTAAAATACAGAACTTGTAGAGCCGAGTTACTGTTCTCACTAATAATTGTATGCTCAACACCACCTTGCAATGATGCCTAAGTCAATTAATCTGTTTCTGTTCCCTGCAAGTATAAAATAAGATAGCAGTTCACAAGCACATTCATAAAACTCATTAAATTAAAAGCACCATGTGTCACTTTCCTGTAAAGGCTACATAAGAAATCTTGCATGGTTAAGATCTTATTTGTAAATCATAAGCTTTTCTTTCAGCAGGCGTTCATGCTTTCTGTATCTGAAAAGAATGCACATAAGTTGCCACTACTGGTCAAGGATAAATACCGAAAAAAAATGAAAATAAAGAATTATATAACTTACTGTATATAGTTTGGTACTGTAATAACTGTGATATAAACCTAGAATGTAAAATTCAAAAATAAATTTAGATTTTACAGCAACTTGGCAAAAATAGATAAATGAAAATGTTTGTAAATTTAGTGCCAACAAAATATATTGTGTTGCCTATCTCTGATAGATGTTAAAGTAAGAGGCACTGCCCTTATGCTGTATAAAATGTTATGAATCTGTAAAAGCCTAAGACACATATTAGAAACAAATCTCATAGGAAACTAACAGCACAGATGTGTCAGGCAAGGACTGTGAGGCCACTGTTTGACTTCACTTCCCTTTAAGTCCTCTAACGAGGACACGATGAGCTTGCTGGTTGCCCCTGGAGTCCCATCCTGTTAATTCCACACCAGGCATCAATGGGCCACGTGCTCTGAATGGAGCACGATCAGTGGTGAGCCCGTTAACAGTGGTGAACTTGGTACCTGGGGATGATAAATCTACTTCTGCAGCATTTGACAGCTTCCACCAAGTTAATGAACCTGTAGAAATGAAGTATCTCTCAGACATTAGGTCTGGAAGTACAGAGCTTCTTCATATATATACAGCACATGCATTGCAATTTATTTCCATTGTAACTAAGAATTGATATTAATTTATTGGATCATGTCCCTAATAAGTTTGAGGAATCTAAAGCTACCTACTGGAGATGAGTTGTTTAACAGTGGGTGGCTCTCTCTAGGGAGCTTCCTCAGTAAGTACTCATTTGAGTTGTTGTCTTCAAGTGATCAAACACTCAGAAATTTCCTATGTAAATCTCTGTCACTTTTTGGTAAATATTTTAATTAGCTTTAGTGTTGCTTATTAATGATATGGATATGATAAGCCAAGTTATATGAACGCAATAGAAGTTTGGTAGCCATGGTACACCAAAGATAGCAGAAAAAGTAGAGATTTTATTCCCTTCAGACTTGTACAAAATCAGTAATCTTTCAACTGTGCTTGGTATTTTAGGATGTGATGTCCACATTCTTCCAGTTTGGGGCTTCCATCCAGCAAGAAGCCATCGTCATGCTGAAGATCATGCAGGATTATGACTGGCATGTGTTCTCTCTGGTGACCACCACCTTCCCTGGATATCGAGACTTCATCAACGTCATTAAGACGACAGTGGAAAATAGTTTTGTGGGCTGGGACATGCAGAATGTCATCATACTCGATACTGCCTTTGGAGATGCCAAGACCCAAATTCAGCTGAAGAAAATTCATTCATCCGTCATCCTGCTATATTGTTCCAAGGATGAAGCTGTCTACATACTGGATGAGGCTCGTTCCCTGGGCCTTACTGGCTATGATTTCTTTTGGATAGTTCCCAGCCTGGTTAGTGGTAACACAGAAATCACTCCCAAGGAGTTTCCTTCAGGACTCATTTCAGCATCTTATGATGAATGGGACTACAGTTTAGAAGCTCGGGTACGGGATGGCCTCGGGATTATTGCCACCGCTGCATCAGCCATGCTGGAAAAATACTCTTTCATTCCTGAAGCAAAAACTAGCTGCTATGGGCAACTGGAGAAAAATGACCGGCCATCTCAGACCTTGCACAAGTAAGAGTTATTGGTTTGGGTTTTTTTTCCCTACATAACCTTGGTAATTTTCCATTCTATTGCCATTATATGTTTCTTGAAGGAGAATATTGTTTTTTGTTAATCCCATTCTGCCCTTTTTAAGTGACGGTTTCCCGCTGTTCCAAGGGAAAGTGAATAGGACTTGCTGCACTGATAAGGGTGCACATGGAAATGATGTTATGTGCTGTGCAGAGTAAACACTGCTCTGGGTCTGATGTAGAAGATGACAGAAATTGGTCTTAGATGGTATGAAGATGAGTTAATAAAATCATGCCGTTGCGTACTTTAACTTTGAGGTAAAATTGCCAAAATGTTCTAGAAGCTGTGCCTGAACCTGGTAATATTTTAGAAGACAGGAGATGTGCAGTGTTAAATAGGTGTCCCTGGAAATTATAGAAGTATTAGATTAGTTAGGCAGCTTTTAGCACCTAATAACTGAAATCTGTCACTTCTGCTTGTGAGGATTTTATTTTTGTCACCTGTACTAGAAAAACTGTAAAAATTAATCTGCAGTAATCCAAACTGGTATGGATGTTTTCTCAGAACAGTTTGTCATCTGAGAACTGCTAACGTTTAAATCAAGATTCTTTGATCTTTTCTTTTCTTTTCTTTTTTTCCTTTTAATTATCCCTTTTAGACGTGGTACTTCTGATTACTTCTATCCAAAATGTTGCATAATACATGCTACACAGTTATATATTTTTTTATCTGATTTGTGAGAGGAACTAAAGGGAACCTTACATGTTTTTTAATAGCTCTTTACAATATCTCATATTGAAGGTACTAGGCAGTATTTATGAAATTTGTTCTGACCAGTTATTGCAGACGCAGCTCTTTCTGCAGAAAAGCAGGATGGAATTGGCACAGGAAGGGAAGTCAGTGCTGATTTCATATAGGAGATTGCTGAGCATTTTAAATCTTCTGAGATACATGTGCATATTTGGATTGGGGGTTGATTGCCATATGATGTCCTGGAACAGTTGTTTCCCATGAAAATGGCATTTTTGTGCATGCCATTCTTCAGAAGCTCCCTTAAAAGGCAAATACTGCTACGTAAATGGATTTTAACATTTCACACGTGCATTTCGTAAACCGTGTGACCAAAGTTCAGAAACTTGCACAGCTCTCCTTAGAGAGGACTTACCTTTAGTATGACACTTCCACTTTTTTTTTGGTCTCCCCTTTCTTATTTCTAAGCCTCTGCCTCTAAAACTGTACAAATTTACCAGAGGTGTTGCAGAAAATCTGTGATTCTTTTCCTGCTGTCCCACTTGTCCCTGGGGAGTGACAGGAGGCAGCACTGGGGTGGCTCTCTGGTCCAGCATGGCTCTGGGAGAGCCATCAGGCGGTCACTCTGTCAGGACAGAGCAGCTGGAAGGCACTGCCAGCATGACCGTCCTACCCGCACCCAGTATGTGATCCTCGTATGGTTCTTCGTAATGGATGTGCTGACAAAGCGAGGTAAAAGTGACAGCTAATGGCACGCCGTTAACCAAATTCTGTGCCTTAACAGCGGGACCTGTACAAAGAAGTCCACTATTAATATTTTAACTCCAGTTTCTGTGAAATTGAAATTGTATTCTGTCATCAAAAGTATTGGTGTTTAAAATACTCTGGTTTGTTGGAAAGGCCACAACAATTTGAATGTGTTTGGAAAAGGACTCCTCCCCTATTGTTCTGGTAATACACTAGTGTAGATTTGAATTAGGTATTCAGTATTCAGCATAAATTGTCTGTCTTCAAACGGTCTTTTTTTCCTCATTAAATCTGAATGACTACAGGAATGGGGCAGTGAGATTAGGCTTCACCAGGAGATTCTGCAGTGTGCAGGTCGTGATGCGCACAGAAATTGTTAATAGGCAAAGTTGTATTGTAGTGCGCCGTGGTTAGTAAAGTCACTTCCCGAGGTGAAACACTGACCTATAAAGTGAGAATGTATTTTCTGTACTGGAGATTCTTTGAGCTTATCCAACAGGACAAGAACAAGAAGCAGGCTTTTTAAAATTACAAATGTCAGAATTACACTACAGTGAATAAACTTTAAACAGTCCTTCTTATGTAATAACTCCCCAAGACTGTTCTTGTAACATATAATCTGCAGGAAGAGCAGGTACATACAAGCAGTCAGCAGTGCTCAGTAGTCTCTGGGAGCTGACCAGTCTCTCCATGCCGAGGTGAATTACATAAATTCATTGTACTTTCTTACCCTCATCACTGAATTCTAGGTTTATTCCTTACGTGGCAAATCAATGCCTTAATTGGGGTTTTGTTCTGAAGTGTAATCTTCACAGTTTCAGGCCACAGGTAGTGCAGCTTTGTATTTTAAACTGCAAGATAAATGTGCATGATGCTATATTAAGGAGCTAACTTGAACAAAGGATTCTGGAGCATCCTCACAGTGAAAAGGGATGAAGCAACTGTAAACCCTTTACGGACCTGGGGATCTGCTATACTGTGCCTCCTTGTTTGTGCTGGAAATCAATGCTGGAGAAGTAGGGTTGTACGAAGGGACACTGCTTGCGAGCTCAGGAGCAGAGAACTCAGTGGAAGGGAGAGAAGAGGCTCTGTAAGGTGATGCTTGAGAAAAACTAAGCTCAAAAATGGAGGAAAGCCCCAGGATTTTTAAACTCCATCTATTATAGTGACAGTCTAATTCAGCTTTAAACCCAGTATAGTATTCTAAGGCTATGCCATAATAGCTGATTTGCTTGTAAATGGAGGCTGGTAATGCTTTATGTGCAACTTCCCACATCTAGATAGCAATTTTCATCTCCATTTATGAAGAAATTCTATGCATTCTATGCCACGAAGTGAAAGCTACTCCTTCCTCTTTCTCACATCCTTTGACTATTACATTGATTTGAAGATATATGTGTTTTGAAGCACACAATTTATCCTTTCCCTGTCGCTGCAATTCTAAGATGCTTTTATTGGTTTTCTAGACCCAGAAAAAAATCGTGTTTGCTTTAGTTTTTGGAATGATTTGATCAATGTTCATTTCTGATACATGTGTGAAATCTAGTTTTTCTCCATGAATAAAGGATTTAAAATAAAATACAGGGATCATTTTCAATGCATTAAAAACCATACATATATATATTTGATTCAAATAATCTTTTTCCATCTATGCAGGACCCAGATTCTCGCAAGGCAGAAAAACACTGTTGTGTGAAATACTGGCACTAGCGCAGCGGGATAAATAGAATTAGCAGCTCATTAATGCAATGTCAGTTGAACAAATGCTTGCTCTCTCTCGAAAAAGGAAAACATATAAGCAAACAAACAGCAAAACAAAATAAGCCTGCCAGTCGTCATGGAAAATGCTGCTGCTTTGTGAATAGAAATGCTTCTGTGTGCTTTAGAAGAGTACTCATATTGTGTGCAAAAGTCATAACCCTGGGCGATACATTTCACAGCAACGTTTCCAACCACTCTGAGCCATCCAGGGATGGATGGGATGACAAAGCTGTTGCTCTGTTGTCATTATCCTGAAAAGCAAAGGTGCATCTATCCATAGGTAGGTGTGACCACATGGTGTTCACATTTAGTTTACTTACATTCAGTTTCCAAGTACAACCAAATAATATGCAGGATTTAGAGACTCCTCTTGTTTTCGATAGTGAAGGTGTAGGGCTAGCAAGCTGCCCAAACTGCTCTGGGCAGGCTGGTGCTCCATACCCCTCCCAGGCACAGTTTCCTTTACTCACCATCCCTGAGCCAGGGAGCAGGAGCCATGGGAAGTCCAAAGGGCCGCGTACAAATGCATTAATTGATCCTGCCCTGAGTCACCCTATGTTAAAACTTGGGGACTTGATGGGAACAGTGTTTAGAAATGTGCTACCCAATGTTGTCGTTCCATGGACAACTCCCCGTTTCATTTTCTTGTCCTTGCGCTGCTGTTAGCTTACAGCGTGCCTGCGGGACAGCGGCTTTGTCAGAGGGCAAGGGTCTGCTGTCTTTCTAGTCCTGATATTCATTCATCAAGTTTAGTATCTTGATTCCAGCTTTTAGCAATGACAGATACGTTTTCCTCTTTCTCTTTTCAGCAAAATTAGGGATTAAAAGGATACAGTGGTTTGATGAATAATCCAGCAATTCTGGTTAATCTTTTCCTGCATACAGATCAACAACCAATCTACAGAGGATTTTTTCATTTAAATTCTGTCAAAAGACTTGGGAAAAATAAGTATGATCTGCTTTATTGTATGATTAAAGATGTATCATTATTTAACTAATTATATATGAATCAAAATGCTTTTCCACTAGCAGCATACACACTGTGCAGAAAAACAAATATTATTTGCTTTCACCTAAGACTCTCCAGGATATTTTGTTTGTCTTTCCCATTTTGTGATCCCGCTGTGGTTTTATGGGAGCCACTGTGTGCTCACAGGAGTGCATTGCACGCAGGGTGATGATCTGAGACTGTAACTCAAGTTTTAGTAGTCATATACATTGCTTATGGTGTTGTAGAGGGAAACAGCTGATTTGAGTATATTTTCAATGTAGTACCTCATTTTTGGTAACTTTAAAGCTTGAAGAAGTTTCAGGTTTTGTATGCTGCTAGATTTGCTTATTGTTCCTTTTCCTTGCTGTGAATGCTGCTCTGCGGAAACAAATCCAAACAAGGATGGTGAACATAAATGGCTGAAGGCATGAGCAAAGCTGCAAGCCGTCATGGAGCGCAGAGGCCCCAGGGATGTGGGGAGCTTAGATGTCCAGGGAGGACAGTGTATTTAGGCAAGCCTCTCCAAATGAGGACCAAGCTACCAGGCCTAGATTTAATGTTAACAACTAATTTCAGATGTCCTGGATTACAAGAAATTATAATCATAGAATGATTAATTGTCAATATGGAAAAATAATGAGCCAATATACTCAAGACAAGAAAAAAGTTTTGTCAGTGGCAGGGTCCCACTTAGCCTTGTTAGTTTGTGTAGAGATGCTTTCTGATCAGGAGACCCAGTAATAGAGTATTGTAGCAATTGAACTGGTACATTGAACTGCCGATCAGCAGATTTTGAACAGTAACAACTATATATTTGCACTTCTTTTAACTCATGTGCTCTAATTGCCCTCTTCTATAGTATGAGGGCATTTTCTGTATAGTTGCGTTAAACAGCAGGAACTGAATTGATGAAATTTGTCATGTTCCTCCAAAAGTAAAACTAAACTTCATCAGAGACAAAAAGAGGGATTGTGGAGGAAAATACTCCGCCTAAGAGATCCCAATGTGATGCTCGTTTACTGGTGAAGTGATTAAAGAAATTATAGAAAATCTGTGTCAGAATTTTCTCCCAGGTTAGATCACTTTAGGAAGCAGAAGGTACAAAACAGTTACCAGATTAGGGGATTCTAGAACATTTTCCCTGTTTTGTGATAATTGCAAAAATTTTAAAACAAGAAAACAAGCACGGCCCCTCTTCTGGAGTTGAGCAGAGCCAGTCTTCAGGGATGAAACCAGGCCTTGAAATTCAAAGTACAAGTGGAGGTTCTTGGAGATGGAGCTGCTGCAGACACCAGCTCCTTGCATGAAGCCAGGCAGGCTTCACGGGGAAGAGTTTGGGATGCTTCTGAGGTGCTGCAGCAAAATGTAACCATTATGAAATGTTATTACTAATAATTACATTAACTCACTAAACCTTCTGGTGTTTAGTTACACCATTCTGTGGCACCCTTCCAGGGAGCTGGGCACTTTCTAATTCTGCTCCCTCCCCTTGCCTCCCTTGCAGAAGGGCTCCCCAAGAGTTTTGTCACTTGTCTTGCAGAACTGGGGCAAAATGACTTTTCCAGACCTAGTGGCAAGTAATGCTTTAAGGAGCAGCTGGCAGGAGGTACAAGTAGTTGGCATGCCATTCCTTTTTCACAGTCACTGAGCATATTGTTCCCAACATTTTATTCATCCATGCTGGCTCAAGGCCTAGGGAGATGCAGCTCCAAAACAGGGTATCGTTGTGGAGTTATATTCAGGAGCGCGAGGGTTGGGGGAAGTGGAGGAAGAGGCACAAAGAGGAAAAAGAGGCTCTTTGCATCACTGCAAAGGATTTGAATTTAGAAAAAAAAAATCCTACATAGCCTAATATATAAAATTGTCTTTAAAAAACCTTCACTGTTTGAAAAATGCATTGCAACCTTGTTTTATAGTAATTTATTTCAGACTTGTTTCTATATGTATTTCAGACCACACGCTATATATTCTACATTCAATATTTCTTGATTTAATTTTAGAGATGCTTTTAGGAAAGATGTTTCTTAATGACAAAGAATTTGTTTTGGGGTTTCTGTTGATAAGTATCTTTCAGATTCACAGTAGAATCATAGTAAGGAAGTCCAGCAGTTCAGAGCCTCAAAAAGATAAGAAGAAAAGACAGAATTTGGATTCACTCCTGCTTTTTTAGGTATGGTGTTGGGTGAATGCCAAGCTGAGACAGGCTGGCTGCCTAGATTATTAAAATAGTTTGTTCATACTAGTGGAGAAAGAGAAAAATCACCAGATGAGACGTTGGTTGTGAGGCATTGCATCTGCTTTAAAGCTCAGTTTGGAAATTCCTTCTTTGGGAGAGGAGGGGGAGAGTTTCTTTTATGAAACCTGTATTTCCCTAAGTCTCTGCTGTTTCTCTTCATCGCCTGCGGTTGTCACAGATCTGAAACAGTGCCCCATGGTGAAGAAGGCACTAAATAAAAATGATAATCCCCAGTGATGGTACCTGAGGAATTTATCAAGTTTGATTATCTGATCTGATCTGGGCTGCAGGATGAGGGCAGGAAACGTGGGCCTGAACTTGTGGCAGCAAGGAGTCCCGCGAGCTTTCTGCTCCCTGCAGCCATCAGGCTGCGTGCTGTATTTTACAGGTCTAGTGACTAAGTTCTCTTCTTTGGAGGTAGCTCGGGAGTGATATGTTTTCATTAATGCCTCTGCCTTACCCAATATATTTTTCCCAGCTGGTGGATCATAGAATCATAGAATGGCTAGAGTTGGAAGGGACCTTCAAAGGCCATCTAGTCCAACCCCCCTGCAAGAAGCAGGGACATCCCTGACTAGATCAGGTTGCTCAGAGCCCCATCCAGCCTGGCCTTGAACGTTTCCAGGGATGGGGCATCCACCACCTCTCTGGGCAACCTGTTCCAGTGCTCTACAACTCTCATTGTAAAAAATTTTTTTCTAATATCTAATCTAAATCTACCTCCCTCTAATTTAAACCCATTACCCCTTGTCCTATCACAACAGGCCCTACTGAACAGCCTGTCCCCATCCTTCCTGTAGGCCCCCTTGAGGTACTGGAAGACCGCTGTCTCTTTGGGAGCTGGATACTAGGTGGATTTCACAGTAATTATAAACCAGGCTGTTATTGCAGAGCTGGCTCTGTTCCTGAGCCTGACAAGTCCTAAATTTCTCCTTTTAAAAGTCTGAATTTGTATAAAACTATCATTATGAAAGAAAAAAGGAAAGAGTAAATATCAGAGCAACCAAAAGAAAGGGTGTCTGAGACAGTCTGCACTTCCTGTCTCTGAACTTGCTTTTAAAATCATGGGACGTTTGCTGTGAGGATGTTTGCCAACCCGTTGGGTTTCCAAAGGCAGAATTCCCGTACGATGTGCAGCCCCTCCGTCCCGCGGCCCCCAGCCGCCTCTGCCCTGCACCCCACCACCCCTCCCGGCTGCCCCCCGTGCTTTGCCAGGCTGGCGCTTGGAGCAGTTTCTCTGGCAATTGCACTTGCACCCACCAGAGTGAAGGCTTAAAAGGGAACTCTGGGAATTCAGCATGGTTCCCCGCTGAAATCTAGCCATTTATTTATTGCTAAATACTGTAATGTCATGAAAAGAGGTTAGTGGAGAAGTCGGCTTAAACCTCGGCAAGGGAGAAACCAAAGGATCCTTTCTGTAGGAAAAGCAGCTTTTGTTACTAATTGTGCTCAGTTACACAGCTACCTAGCAAATAGTCTTCTAAAAATTGAGGTCTAATCCTTTTGGCAAGGTTTTCCCCCATTTATTAATGGAAATTGGAGTCAATGAAGTTGTGATATCATAATTTACAGGATAAGAAAACTCTCCTTATTCAAATATGTTCTGTCTTTCTGGTTAGAGTCAGAATTTTGACATGGGTAAATAATGCACAGTTTTGGCATTAATCTGAAGCTTTACCTGAATTGCATGATCTTTCTGAGTCTACAAAAATTAAGTTGGAAGCCTCGAGAGCAGTTTGTAACCTTGGTGCTTCAAAGGCTCGCTCTAAACACAATGGGAACAGTGTTCTGCTGCGGGGTTTCAACAGTTCTCTTTTCAGTTTTGTTGGGGAAGGTGACAAGCAAAAAAGAATTGTATAAATGTTTAAAAGTATTTTGAAATATATAGTACAGGCTTGGTTCTTCGCATGATAAAAACCTGTTCTGGATTCAATGTGAGAACGGCTTAGCTTCTGCCCCCCAAATCCCATTTTTCATACACGTATCACCTGGGGAATCTAACTCACAAACTTCAGTTTGCAAAAATTAATTTAGATTTTAGTGTCGTAGTATCATCACAAGGCCTCCTGCTATCACATCTTTGCAAAGGCTATAGCATTACTGAGGTGTGAAAGAAGATTAACTACTAATCCAAGGTGTATCCATGCTGAATTGCCCCCTTAAAGTAACGAGCTTAAATAACGCAGCACCTCATTTAGTTGAGAACAGGAATATGCAATTTCAAAACTACTTCAGAAATATATTTTGACCAATTCAGAAGCCAAAGACATCTTGCACAGAATTGATCTCGGACACACTTAAAACTGTAAGAATAACGTATCATGTAAATACTTTCTTTTCCTCATTCATCCTCACCAGAAACGGAAAAGCACACGGTTGTTTTTCGTAGAGATAAGTAGTTTAGGATCTTGGCCAGTAAAAGCAGAGCAGGACTTCTGTCTTTTGTGAAGGAAAAATGACAATTCAAAAGGGAATACAGATTGTAGGATTGGTTTCTGAAGAGCACAGGCAGCTGATGAATTTTATACAGAAAAGTGTGCTTGGGAAAGCAAGAATATTTGAAGCTCTTTTTTATTGCTGCAATTTGAGAAACTGGGGTAGGTCAGTCTGCGTCACTCGCTGATATATTTGTAAATGACTTAGACAATACAATTCTAAGAGACTTTTACAGATTAGGGACTTTTTTTTAACTTCCAAAGTGTGTTTCACTGATAAATAGCTGGTAAATTCACACAGTTTAAAATATACGCTAAGTCCAGTTTTTTTTCTTTTTAGATTTATAGTTCATCTTTCTTTTTGGAACACTTGAGCATCACTGCAGCTACAGCATTGCATCTTGTGATGGCCCTTGACTAGCTTCTAGCCTAGAGTATTTGTAGATTAATACCAAAATATGATGATCAGTGTTTGAAATCTGGGGTAGTGATCCTGACAGACTACATGAAAGAAGGGTTCAACTCAAGTCCAATCACCAATGGCTATGTAATTTAAAAAGCCAACTGGACACAAAACCTGATGTAGTACAGCGTGCACGTTTGTGGTCCAGCCCTTAGGAGGAGACAAAATGCTCATATTTCAGTTTTATTGAAATTTATTCTACATGGCCCTGTAAGATGATGTGTTCATTGTGGGGGGCGTTATTCACATATTGAACGTGAGAGAGGGTGCAGAAGTATGAATACAAGTAGTGCAGGTTTTCACAGTATGTCCTTGTCTTCCCCTTGCGGTGACTTCCTGGGTATTTTATTCCTTGGGTCACAATACATTTGATTTTCAGCAGTGAGCTAACATGATGCTGATTTCTTACACGTATGCACAAGCAAATTCTCTTTGGTGGCTTACCACTTCCTCTCAAGGTGGCAAACTAGCCTTTTATTCCCAAGCAAGCTCTTTCAGTGCTGGATGAAAAATGTAATACATGGGAAATTAGTTCAACTGAGGAGCAAAGTTCTGCCAAGGGGAAAATTTTCACGCCGAAAGGCTGTCACAAAATATGAGTTATTACGATGGGTGAATTTACAAATTGCTGTCAAAGCAGTGCTGAACAATGTTAATGTGGCTGTTTAGGGCAGCACACATTTAATTATTAACTGTTATGGCTACAGTGCCATTATTTCTTCTGGGTCTATATACTTCTATTTAGTGTGCTTCTACTATTGGGATTTGCAGACAGCTATGTCGATACAAACCTTCTACTTTGAATGTGGAGCTGAAGAATTTTGTCTGTCAGATTCACCAGGAGACCATGCTACTGCTACAAAACAAACAAACATGTAAACCAGTATCAGTTTCTTGTGGATAGAACATTACAGAGCAAGGTACGAAGAATAGTTACAGTAACTTTTAACACCCTTCAAAACACATCTGTCTGTGGGATGGAATGATATTGGTGTTGAGTTGAATTCCTCAAGGAGAGCACCTAGATGAAAGCTTGGACTGAATACCTTTCAATGAACTACACTGAGAATTCAGTGCAGTTCAATACGGTTAACTTCAGACCATGGATATGGTATGGAGGGTGCATTATCTTCTGGAAGTGCCACGGGATCTCCAAGATTTGGAATTGTAGTTTAACATCTCACTCACAGGATAGCCTTGTCAGGCCCACATTGACAGTCTGGGGTTTAGATTTTTCAACATGACCAGAGAACACCAATGCCAATACCAGCTTTTAACTCTCTTCCCTTTCATGCCTGATTTTCTTAGGTGGTGGAATTTCAGGTAATGTATAAAATTACAGATTTTTTTTCAATATCACAGTTCAGGGAGCTTGACCTGTGTGCTGTGGTAGTTCAGACTCTTGGCGGTAAGTTCCCTGTATTTGCACTTTACATAAAAAGTGCAATTTCTCATCACTCTTTCTGACCCTGGAGCAGTGGAAACAATCTGTTCTCACTGTGAAACACTGAAGATATGTGGAAATGGATATAAATATGGATTTATATTATAAATCTGTGGAAAATTTTGAGAGAAAATTATTTTTGAGGAAAGTCAAGTTTGTTAGATGGCCAGATTGCCAGCCTTTCTGAATGAACAAAAAGACAATGTTTTGGAAAAGACGGTATATGGTTCGATGGTGAATGGAAAGCAACAGTTAGAAATTAAAAACTATGCAAACTAATCAGGAAATGGATAAAGTAGGTAGACTACATTAAAATTGGTGTAAATTCAATAAAGAATTTAAGAGCTTCAGGGGCAAATCTATGGCTAGAAAAGCTATAAGACTCTCATAACTGTCCCCTGATGGCACAGTCCAGGTCAGAGCAGGTCAGACTCTGTAGAGATGATGGAATCATTGCTAATGACAGGATTGCTTGTAAGAAACAGTGTTCTGTCCTCAGAACGTGCAGGTTAGCGTGGCAATACAGGAAGGCAGAGAAAGCAAGCAACAGTACTGTGGTACCTCCTGAAGCACTGAGTAATTTCCTTCTGTTGACATAAATTTGTACAACAATTTTCAGCTGAATAAGTCTTCTCCTTTGTAGCTGAACAAAGAGCCCGTAGTAAATAAACAATTTTATTAACTCAGTGCCCAAACTGGTAAGTCTAAAGGCAGGGAATTTGGAATTGAAAGGACATTTTCAACAAAATTTTAAAAATCCTATTTCTTCCTGTACATTTTATTCTGAATGCCTCCATTTTTTTTTTCCTATTCAAAATGCTAATTAATTTATATTTCTTTTGAAAACCATTGAAAATTAACCTAAATACAAACAAGTATGAAACATATATCTTTCTCCTTTTTGAAATTACTGAACTGAAACATTATCAACCCCCTCAAAGTTTTCATGTCTGGTGTTGGCTGAAGGCATCAGTGTCACAAAGACACTGTATACAGCTGCAGTTTCAGGAAGGGTTAACAGGACTCTTGGGGGTCTGAACAGGCGAAGCCAAAGTAGATGCACTTACCTTTAAGTATCGTTCCAGTGAGACAATACCATAATCTTACATACAGAGCTGATGCAGACATGTTTAAAATGGTCCTGAAAAGCAGGTGAGGTTGTGCAAAGTGCCAGAAAGATTATTCATGGAGTGTACGGGTCATACATAATGTGGAAACTGCTTTGAAAATGATGTCTGCATTAAAAATCATATGTAAACAATATTTTGCTTTGTCTTCTGCTGTGGACTGCCTTGAGATGCTCAGACTCCCCACGCTGCAGATGTAGCCTTTCCACAGCGTTAACAGGGTTTACTGCATGTATTTCATCGGTGATTCTGATGACTGATCTAGCTTGCTCATTAACTGCCGGACAGCTCATTAATTTTTCCATGAACCTTTTTTCCTTGCCTTCTAGGTTTATGATGAATGTGACTTGGGAAGGTAAAGATTTGTCCTTCACAGCAGATGGTTATCAAGCACACCCCAGGCTGGTGGTGATTGTACTGAACAACGATCGCGAATGGGAAAAGGTGAGCATTCCCGCTGGGTAAAGACATGAGAGCAGATAGGAGAGACTTGGTAGAACTCTGTTAATGGCAAGTAGACATCGCAGATGTCAATGATGATATTCTGCTGTAGCAGGTTTGTCACAACAGTTCAGAAAAGATAATTTTACCTTATTCTGAGTAGGTCTAAGGAGTTTTATCAGGGAAAAGAACATATCAGTGAAGATAAGCCACACGGATTTCAGAAGAAACTTGGGCTGTAACAACTTACATTTGGAAATTTGAATGGATTTATATATCTTGACAACTCTAGTCCTTTCATTTGTTCATTTTGTATTATTTGACAAATTTTAGAGTAAAAGTACACGCTTTTTTTTTTTTTTCCTTTTTTTTCTTTCTTCTTAACCTGTGAAATTTCTGATGAATTGGAAGATAATCCTTATAACTTTTGCTTAAAAAAACTCGGAATCTTGACTTGTGTTCTCCTGGTAGGCAAGTGATCCCCATAAAACTCTATACAGAGTAAAAGGAAAAGTGTCTTAATATCAGGGTTAATTAATCATATATGTGAGTAATAAAATAAAACATTTATCATAAGCATTTTTTCTTTAAATCTCCCACCTCAGCCTGTGATTGTTTTGGCTCTGAGTTTTGCAGATTATCTCTGGTCCCATGTTTTAAAAACAGGGGACCTTAGAAACTATTTGCAATATGGGAATGTAGGAAAAAATACATCTGTGCCATCCAGCAGGTTTATTTTAAATTCCTAAAGCATGATCGTACATTATCTAAATTGTTGCTGAAATCTATGAACTCTTTCTCTTATAGTTTTGGGATCCCATAAAATCAACTTAAAGCTCCAGTTTATAAGACTCCAAGACTCTTCATAATGTTGAGTAATAAGGACAAAATAAGAATTACAGAAGGACATCTAAGTAAATATGCTCTTCATGCAAAAACATGGAGAGTAGGCCTAGATTATGCTATGTATTTCTTTACGTTCCTTTGATGCAAATTTAATTCTCAGGACAAATTTAATCCTATCCAAATGTGTTAAACTGAATCTTTGGAGGAATCTTTTGCTCGGTAACCATTATGAAAATTTCTTATTCTATTTTAAAATTCTTCAACAGTCTGCAAATCATATATAACGTTCTGGAAAAAAATATTGTACTACTTGGGGAATTTTAGTATGAGGCACCGAAGGGAGAAAATGGTTAGAGAGGCAGCGAACAATGCTTTATGCTATAATAATTTAATACACTTTGTACCTTGAAACTTCTCTAAAGAGACCGTTCAAAGCACAAGAGGAGATAGGTTTGATGTTTTTGAAAAATGAGCTAACAGCAGCGAAGAAATGCTGGCTATATGAAGCGACATTATTTCCAAGAAATCGCTTGAGCCTGTTTTAACCTTTAAGTGACTCCCTATCAGACAATGGAAGATTTGGTGCAGGTTTTGGTGTATCAAACTGTGCGTGATGTATGGCAGCAGTGCACACTCCACCTGCTGCGCTGGGCGACAAGACTGTAGGATGATGCTTATGTTATCTGTGCAGTTTTCTGTCTGGTAAATTCCTTCCTGCTGATTGTTGTGTTTGAGGGCCTTCTAGGAGGAAAAAAAGAGGGACTGAAGGGAGGCTCCTGCCAAGGAAAAAAAAAGTGTGCGTTTGCTCCGAGCTGCCCCTGTGCTTTAGAGCCCTTCTGTGGCAGCAGGCTGGGCAAGTAACTTTGGTAGAGACAGGCTGCCTCTCACTGCAGCTTTCCTGTCTGCTTGTCTAGCGTAGGACTGTGGGAAGGGGGCCAGCTTTAATTATGTCAGAGGGGAGAAGTGAAAGGCAGCCAAGAACAGGCTGTCACCACCAGAATTATTCTTCTAACCACAAGCTGATCCCTGCCTCTGTGGATGAAGACAAATAAACTGACTAATCAATTATCCTGGCAAGCCTGGTGTAGCCCTCGGCTGTCTCAGAGCACCCCACATTTACATCAGCAGAGCGTCACTGGGCGCTTCAGAAATAATGGGGCAGTTCCTCTGGCTTCGAGATGTGAGGAGGCCCTTGCTCACTCCCTGGCCTATTTGAACAGCTCTAGTGTCATCTCAGCATTCTTTCCAAGTTGCATTTCTCACCCCATATCTCTTAGCAAATTACTTTCTCCTTGTTCCTCTCTCCTCGTGCTGTTTTGCTCAATTTCAGACCTGTCAAAGTTACTCATCTGGGATCTAACATTTCCTGCTCTGAGTTTCCAGACAGGTGCATGCTTTTACTTCCAATTACAGTATTGCGATGAGTATCACAGAATTGTTTTATTGAAGTCTTATTTAATATCTTCAATCCTATATTGAAAGTATCAAGTCCTAGAATCTAATTAAATGATTTACTCATGTGAAAAACTGACAATGCAACAGCCTGCTAATCCTTGTAATCTAACTAATGTACATAGAAATTGCAAGAAGCTACTTCGTTATTTATGTATGAAAGAGTAATTGTGGTTTACGTGAAGGTGTTTTTACCCAGTATTGTCCTGAAAATACAAGATTTAATATTAGAACACAGTTTTCTTTTGTTTTAGTATAATAATCTGCTTTTACTTAAATACAATTTTCCCTTCGTCTCGAAATTGACATACTTAACTTGAGGCTTGAAGTTCTAGAAAATCCATTCAACCATAGTTGAAGAGCCGTACATCTTAGCCCTAGGAAAATAAGTTCCTTTTCCTTTACAAATGACTCAGTATCAAAACTTTGAAGTGGTAACTTCACATGTAAATGGGGTTGACTGAGGGATTTGTCCTATATCAGATTCTGAAAAAAGCTGGTTGGATGGTAATAGTTTGAAGTTTGAAAATGAAAATCACTTTTGGGCATGTTCAGCAGGCATCCAGGAAGATATTTTGACAGATCCTAAAGCAGCTACTCAAATTTCTGACATCAACATTCATATTCTTGCTGCTAATCTTGACAGGCAAAGGGACTACTGTTCTCGGGCAAGAGATTTTTAGAAAGACAAGCTTAATATACTTGTTTCAGTGAAATTTGATAAATTTGCCCACTTTGCTATCACTAAAACGCCACAGGAATGCGGTGCTAGTGCTGAAAAGTCCTCAGAGGTCCAGCAGCATGAGCTGCAGCTCCCCCATGAAGCTCCTCTCGGCGAGGTGGGACCTGGGCGTCTCACCCGGCCCATTAACTTCACTGCCTTGCAAACTTCACAGTCTGCCAGTCTTTCTTTTTTTTTTTTAATGTGGAAATAAAACGAATAAATCCAATATTAAAATAATGTACTAGAATGTAATTAAGAGAGACAAAATTAGATTATTTAATTAGCTGTGCATATAATGTATGTTAAGTAAGGTAGGGACAGGTACAGCATTTAAAGATGAGTGTATTCCATTTGTAAATATAAGTTCCAGGGTAAAAACAATTTTTACTGGTGCTCACAGATAAATGCTGATGAAATTACTGTGGTGGTCTGTATTCTGGGAGAATTTGTGAGATATAAGCGTCCTACGTTTCTGTAGCCAATGAATTTTTACAAGAAGCAGGACTAACAGGTTCTACAGGGCACAATTGCTAGTTAAATGCCACTGAAAGAGCCATTACTTATGTTCAGGTTTATTCTAAATCGTGTTAATGCAGGATTTAATGTAGAACTTGATTTTGCCCTGATTAACTAGCCTAGGCCAGATTTACAAGCTCTGTGTGAGGTTGTACACATTTGTATCTAAGTAGGAATGAGTGGGCAGAGGGTTTGCGCTTCCTGCCTGGAATAAATGAACCAAGGTCTTCACAGAGAGCTCCATCTGGCTACTGACATCCACCATCACCTAGCCGAGAAAAGACAGCTATCATATCTCATGGTATAGCTGAAACGTTGCTGGACAAGAACTGAAAAACCTACCGCTCGGCCAGATTTCTGACAGAGCTTTTTGTCAGAGTACTGTGATAATAAAAAGTTGCTGAGATGGTACAGGGTAGTGTTTTGTGAAATCTCAATTGGTTTCTGAGCAGAGGTCATGACAGCTGAAGGATCCTTTAGATATTCCCGAAAAGTTGTGAAGAAATGCATGTATTTTAACTAGAACAGATGAAATTGCATGATCTAATCATCCGTTTGCTGGTGTATCTTTTGTCAGTGGCTCTGAGGCCTAACATGATATGTTATCTTTGCCCATAGCAGAAACAGCATGCTCTTTAACAGCTGCTAGGTTGTAATTTCCTTTGTTCCATCCTTCTTGCTTAGTGTATTTAGTCTTCCTGTAAATATGCCTCTTCTGACACTTACAGTTAAGTAAAAATTGCATATTCCTTCTGTATCAGTGAGCTTTTGCTTAGCCTAAAGGCCTTTCCTTTTGACCTTTACTGTACTGAATTGTTTGAATTGCACAAATTATTGTGCAGTATTTCTTAAACCCTGTGTTCCCAAGGAGGATGATTCTGTCCTCTCTGCTGCTCTAAAGGAATTGCAGCCACCATGGAAAGCGGTGCTGAAGTGTGCCTTGGTCCTGCTCTTTGCAGCCAGTATTAGAGAGGAGATTAAAGAGTGGGAAGACTTTCAGGGCAGCTTTTCCTCTCTGGAGGTCAAGGTGTGGCCATCTGAACGTTTCCTCTCATCTCACTGGGAGATGGAGGAAGGGCCTGTCAATTTGTTTAGCTCTTTTCCTTTCTAATGACATAATCAACTCATAAAATGGCTTCTCAGGCCTGAGTTTGAACTCTTGTGCTACACAGAGTTATTTGGGACATTTCCCAGTACCAAAACTGTACCAACCACTGAGGATTTGGTGAGCGCTAATTACCAATTCCCTATTGAAAAATGAGGCGACAGGAGGTGGTAGCTTTTCTCTCTCCTGTTTGTTTATAACCTCTCTGGGTACAGTGTTTTCCTGTGAGCTCTGCTGGCCCCCATCCTGGGGCCTTCCCGTCAGCGTAAGGAGCAGCCACAAGGGAAGAGCGGTGCCTTTGCCTGCCCCATTGAAGGTTGTGCAGCAAACTTTGAGAATTTCAAAGTCTTTAAATGGATGGCTTCAAACATCCAGGACTGTAAACCACTCCCTATTAATAAGATATGAATGTGTCATTTAAATTTAGATTGTCATTGTGAAACGCGAACAGAAAAGTGAAACGTCACAAAGGTTTGCAGCAGAATCTATACAGCAGATGCTGCTTCTGGAGGAAGGATTTTTGCTCTTGTGCTTTGTTCTGCAGCTGCCTGTTATGGCTAACCCAACAAACTCAATTTATGCTTTCTAGTTAATGACTTAAAACTTGCCAGAGTAGCTCTTCCTTGTAAGTGGAAAAGCATGATAAAAAAAAAGTAATATGTAATTTTGCTATAAAGCAAGATGAGTTAGATTTTGCATTTGCTCAGCATTACTGTCTTCACGAAAGTGAGACAGGTCAAGAAGTGTGTTTGCAATATGTGTGTGGCTTTGATGTAGAAAGAACATCTCTGAAACTTTTTCTCTTTTTAAGGGTTTGGTCAGGTAGTCCTGGGAGTGCATTTATCATCTGTGTTATCATGTAACATTTTTTCTTACAAAGGATGATGGCTGTGTATTGCTTACAGTTCCCATCTGCTGGGAAGAGGGTGATAGGACCAAGTTATTTGTTTGTTTTCTGTGAGATATGCCGGTGTGACAGACTTTCTTTTTGTGCCAGCATTGGCACGCAAGGGAGAACATACTCTGCTCTTTTCTCTCTCTGCTCATGCCTTGCTCTTTTTCTCTGATACGATGGTCTCTGTGAGGGTGTGTGATTAGGATTATGTCAATCATCCTTGTATTATTTAGAGACTGCTTTAGGGTGCAGCGGGAGAGGTGACTGTGGGATACAGCAATGTCTAACTTTGCAAGTTGTCTGTCTGTCTTAAGCTAGCTGTATTTATCAAGCTGTTACACAGAAATGCACCAAATACTTCATGAGCACCCTTCTGGGCTTCAGTCTTCAAAAAAAATAAATAGGCATGCACGAGGAGGTCAAACCACATGTGTAATACAGTGAGTTTGTAGGGTAATGAGACAACGGTGGATGAGATGGAACCCGATGGCTGCTAACTCAGTCTGACGTCAAACAAACTCTTCTGCTCTTAGCTATTTTCTGCTTTCCTCCTTGTATCCTGTAGAGATTAAACCAAAGGTAATATTCCAGCCTGCAAATGAAGATGGAAAAAATAGGAAAGAATGGACAAGTTCACATAAATACAACGGTATATGTACTGTTGCAAGCCTGTACTTGAAGCAGAGTTTTGCACTTACGATAGTGAATCAAGGGTTTGATTCACTATTGAAACTGTAGTTTTCATGAGAGTCCTGATCTTTTGGCCACGAATAAGGATTTTTATAATTTGGGCTGGGGTCTCTCCCCAAAATGATTCTTTTGCCCCTTTTTCAAGCAAGTGCTATCTTGTGTATTTCTCTGGGATTGCGGAAACATCATTATCAGTCTAACTAAGAATGACAGAATTTTATCATAAATCTCTGGATATTTTGTGGCATTTCCACACAGTAGAGTAAAAGTATTTGCATGCAATTTTCTACAGTTCCATAATGGAGCACGTCTGCAGTTTTTGAGCATTATCCTCAGCTTGAATTTTCTTTGTAAACATGTTTGTTTTACAGATACACACTACTGTGTTTATTACTTTAAAATCTTCCGTAATGCAGTTTTACCTTCCCTCTCCATTTTTTAATCTAGCAACACAGATATTCCATTGTATCTGCTGGGGATAATCTCATTTTCACTTTTAATTCTCTGGGAATATTAATTGCTCTCTTAGGAGGTCTAAGCAGAAGAACTCTCTTTCCAGACAAACTCTTGTGCTCTTTGCACTCTAAGCATGCCAGTCTGTTCCCCATGGCTCGACTTGCTTTACTGTAACTAAATGTAGTTCATTTGGTTTAAGTTTGGAGCATAAATCAAATATTCAGACCTGTCTTTGAACTATTCAGTAGTTTCATCTTTCAGATTGCATAATCCAGAATTCCAAATGTTCCTCCTGTGCTTTATTTAAAGCTCTATAAAATGGTTGTCATTCTAAAAACGTCATGTTACCTAAATGAAAAAGATATTTTACAGAACGTATTTTACAAAAATAGCTGTATTTTTCCCATGTTCTACGTATGCCTAGAAGTCCTAAGGAAATTATTCCTCAGCACATGAGATTGTGAAACAGAAGACAGTTGCAGATGAAGATATCTCAGTGTCACACTAAAATGGGAATTGATGAGGATTTTAAATATTCTTAATCTTCCAGGAAAGAGGAAAGGAATAGGTGAGGAAAGGGATGCAGGTAAAAGTGAGCAAACTGCCCTGACATCTACAGCTAGATGTCCTGTCATTAGGCAGTGGCTACACCAAGTATAAATGTTTTGTCTTATATTGGCTTCATTTTAAATTCAGGATGACTGTGCCTGCCACACCAACTCAAATACATAAGATTCTTCCTGATGCAGTTGGAACATGTCTCTGGCTGCCTACTATTAATGAGCTGTGCTTTCAGCTGGGTTCTCTGGGGCAGTAGTCTTGCTTCCAGGAGCTAGGAGAAATGACTGTCCTGACCCACACAAATTTGTTTTGAAATCTTAAAAATGTTTCCATTCTGTTTCAGAGAAAAAAAAAAAAAGTTAAAATTTCTAATTCTATGAATCAGTAACCCCAAAACCCCAAAATAATAATTGGAGTAGCTGAAATTCTTTCATCTCAAATTTTTCTCTCCATGTTCTGATAAATTAGCATGTATTTCTAGATAGCAAGTCTGAAACTGTAGTGCAATGTCTTTAAAACATCTTTATTTCTGTTTACAAGCTGTTTCAAATGGTGTGTTTATGTTTTGAACAGTAAAAAGCCCACTTTCTGAACTGTTTTCTTTCAATAAATTAGGACAATGGAAATTATCTTCTGAAAAGTTCTTGTCTACCTATTTACCATCCTATCAAAATGTAATTTTGGCAACCTGTCAAGCCTGTGCAGTATTTTAACTCCCTATTGTCCTCTAGCTTTTCCAAGCAGCGATGGCTTGAAGACTGAGGAAAAAGAAAAAGCTTCTGAATGGCAAAGAGTTCCCTTGATATTGAACAAATACAAGTAGGAAATTCTAGGCTGCAGATGGAAACAATAAGATAGTAATTCTTCCCTGTAGCGATAACATTTCCACAGTAGAGGAGTGTGTTTCTATCCTACATGTGCATTTACCACTATTTTATTTTTGTGGACCTCTTAGTCTTTGATGGACTAGTTATGAAAATTGCTTCTGGTCTCTGCTAAGAGTATCTAGAATTACTGTTCACTACTGTTCTGTACTGGTCATTTTTAGTTTCACCTGCAAATTAATGTGTTCTAGTGTTCAAGTAATTTGTCTTTAAAATTAGAAGAGGTTGCATAAAGAATATGTGTCTCAGAGATACCAGTATTAGTAGGTAAGGATGCTAATTTAAACACAGACCCGTTGTACCTCAAATCTAGATGCTTGGAGTTGGTCAGAGGATGCCATGTTTAGTTTGTTTCATCAGTAGCTCCAATGAACACGATGTCGCACACTGAAAATGAGTGCTGCAAAACACTGGAGGCGATTAAATTTTGAAGCTGTCCAGGTTGGTAAACTATTTTGCTGTAAAATGACTTTTATTCAAATATCACCGTTGTCTCCTACTGAAAGCAGCGACTGAACTTTTCATATTCTATTTTTCATATTTTACATATGAACTTTTTCATATTCTAGAGCACTTATAATGACTTTCACAGGTGAAACCAAGACTTGGCATGCTTTTTTAAACTCACATACTTTGCTTTGTTGTCAGAGGTAAGCCACTTCAACAGTCAGTGTTGAATAAGGACTTAACATTTGGGTTTGCACACAAATTCTTCCACTTTATAAGCAGACCTCTTTATAATGTTCTGAAATACAGTGGGCATGTGTAGTTGTTATAACCTGTTGGTTTTTTGCCTAAGCACTTGGAGGTTTTAAAGGCATTCAGAATGGATATTGACTGGATCTAATACTACATCTGACTTCTATAAGTGACATGAATTCTGATCCTGCAGGACACTTACATATCAATGCCATTTCATAAATTCTCTTCATTAAGACAGGAACCTGCTCATGTTTTAGTTTTTCTTATTCTACAGCTTTTCTGTGTCATTTCAACCCTTCACCCTGTAAAAATAGGATACTATCAATTGCACTTAGGGCATAGATGTGAGTGACACTGTGTAAGTTAACGTAAACCAGCACGGGCTCTGCTGTGAATGCGATTATATACCATAACTTGATGATTAAACTATTTTTGAAATATAACTGTCTCATGTAAAGTTAAATAGATTTGTTATATGAAATAGTTTTTCTCACAAAGGCTTCATCCATTGTATTTTGGTTAAATTTAATACTAGAACTGTGCGCATAAATCCTGTGCCCAGATCCCATTGATTTAATTGTGATTTCCTAATTTCCTTGAGATGTTTTGAATTTCCTAATTTAAGTGCCTAGAGAGTTGGCATTTCTGCCTCCTACATTGAAGTGGGGCAAAACATCTTGACTTACAAACACAATGGAAAGGAAACGGCAAGGGCATGTGCTTATATGCTTTCCTAAATGGGAATGGATACAAATCATGTTCTTGGGGAATTTTTGGATTCATTTTAAAGTCTTTCAAAGACGGATGGAGGGCTACAAGTTTTTTACAGTTTTTTTTTTTTTTAGGACCTGAGTCTCTCATTGTACTGTTAATCCCCACCATTTTCCTTGCAAAAGAAATATTTAGCAGTCTCATGATTATGTTATAATTTATTTAGCTTAAGCAGCTGAAGAGTTATTGAAATGTATTAGGTTAAACGTTTTGTGGATTGCTAGCTCATTTATATTATCTATCATAACCTGTCAGGTAAAACATGCAATTAGATTTATGGATACAAAGTAGTTAAACAAAATCTGAGGAAGAAAATGCTAGAGTTTTCAAAATATCTAAATTATATGCCCCTTTCTGGTGTTCTGGAAGTGGAAAGAAATGCAGGTTAATTTAGAAGGGATAATTTATGATAGTAAATAAATAGACAATTTTACTGTAAAGGGGGGTATGCTTTCTTAATCTCCCTTAACAACTGAGATTGACTAAAGCAGAATAAAATACGTTATTTCTAATAAGAACTAAATCATACACAGTTGAACTTGTTTTCACTAGAAACGTGGTTCGACCTGGCTCAGGTGCGATGAAACCCTAGATAAAGGCTTTCACAGTGACTTTTCAAACTATAAGAAGAGTCTTCTATTCTGAGAAGATACAGAAATGATATTATGATAAGTTGGTTATCAGTCTGATGTATATGTGTGGGGGAGGTTAGTTTCCTTTTTCTTTTTTGTTTTCTTCTTTTTTTTTTTTTTTTTT
>WHYT01017229.1:771627-784564 GCA_009806455.1 Tetrax tetrax | reverse complement strand
TGTTTTGTGTTGTTTTTTTTTTTTTTTTTTTCCTCTTCAGTAAATTTAAATTTGCTCTGTTATGTAAGCAAGACATCACCTGTAAATAAAAGTCTTCATAAACATCTCCACTTGCGTTTGTATCTTAAACGTCCTGTGGTAGCAATGGGGTCTGAGTTTGGGAATCCTTTTATTGCTTTTGGATAGTCAATATTTGCTGTCATTCACAGTTTTATGGATGTTGTGGCAGGTTCAAGCAGGGACCAGTCATAACTGCGCCGAGCGCTGTAGGTTGTGAGTCAGAGAGAGGCGTGCGCTGTCAGAAAGATCACTCAGGGTTGTGTCAGTTCGCTGGAGCTGGCTGGCTCTACGGTCTGGGTAGGAGAGAGGGTGACAGTTTTACTATGACAGTAAAAATCATCATGGGATGTCTGTACTGCTAAGTGCTTTTGTCTGACAAAGTAGTTGCAAATAACTGCTGTCTCTGGTAGCGCTGGAGCTGGCTTGTCTATGTGTGAGTTCCTTTCTAGAGAGATTCTCTCCGCCTAGACTGGTCAGCGTGCTCACCCCGTACCAAATGTATTCAATTCTGGGCTACCTTCCTTCAGAGTAATGAAGGTTGTCTAGATCAAGAACAACTAATGAAAGACTAGCTTTTGCTGTTTGAAATCCTACTTTGTCCTGCATTTATTTTCCTTCGTAAACAAGGCCGCATAGCTTGTTGTTTTTTTTTCCTCAGGATTGAAGAGCAGAGGAGAAATACGTTGTTCTAAGTGGTGAAATCTGGGGATTGATTTACTGAATGTTTTCTTCTGTCTGGTCCCCTTTAATTATTTTTAAATTTAAATACTTTCAGTCTGAAGAAGAGAGGGAGAAACCTTTCATGCAGGGTAACCTTCCATCGCGTGTAAGTTCTGGCACACTCCATGAGAGCCTGCTCTCTGTACCTCACTTCTTTCACGTCGATGTCATTTTTAATGACATCGACGTGAAAGTTTTCTTCTTTCTTTTTCACCTGTTGTAAAATGTCACTCTACAAAAAGTTTGCCTGTGTTTTCTGTGAGATTTGAGCAGAATAGGAGCCCGGTGCTTGCCTCTGCTCCTCCTTGCCAGATTTATGTCGGTGGATTCCCAGTGGCACCAATGGAGATACGCTGCCAGCTTTGCACTGGTCTAATTGGGAGAAGAACTGGACATGTTTCTTTCCCCCCTCTTGCATGCAACAAGCGTTTATAATGATGGCTGGGTTGTACATTATTTATTGAGCACAGCAAGTGCTCATCGAGCTCTAAGAAAGAGGAAGGAATTGGCTTCCGTGCAATGAGTTTATTATCTAGGTCAGTCACAGTCTGAGGCATCTAATGTTAATATATTCAATGAAAATTTATTCTGTAAGGCAGTTTGCTTCTGAGCCTGGAAGAGAATATAGCCACGTGAGGAAATGCTCCTGTGCCATCTAAATCCATGGTGGGATTTCTTGTCGAAGGTACTCGGTTGGAGCACACTATTTGATACAAAAGCTACAGTGGTGTCAAACGTGTAGGGTGATTCTCCGTCTCCTCATAGGGCCTCCTGGGAATATTTGATCCGATTGCAAGATGGAGCCCCACATCTATCCCTTCATTATCTGTTTACTTCAGAACAGTAAAAAGTCCAGTGTAGGAGCTTTGGGTGCTCCCACAAGATTGGCTTGTGAGGGAGGGTGACTTTTTGGCAATTGTTGGAAATGACTTTGCAGTCAGTTTCCTTTCTTAGAAGTTTCAGCCTCTTGTTTCTGCAAGGAACTCATGATGTGGCAGCTTACAGACCTACGCTAAGAAAAAAATGCTGATTTATTAAGTCTTCCTTAACTTACTGGGTCATAGTTGTGGTGGTTTAGTAGCTACTGTATGAGCAACTGAGCTGTTCTCGGTTTGGGGAGAGAACTGGGTAGAAACCCAGCTGTGCTAGAAAAAGCCATCCTTCTCTCAGAAATTAACCCCTATTGTAATAACCCCTGTGGTACTCTATGATAGTAACTCGTCTTGATGACATTTGGAAATAATTAGCTCAAGTAACATTTAGCCTGTCTTGCCAATAAAGATGATAAACTTTTTCTCCATCTTCTTGATTCTAGGAAGGAACATGTTTCACTTCCTTTTGTAAAATCTTGGTGGATGGTTTTTGGTGTGAGCCTAGAAGAGCATCAACTCCATTGCGCTCATGTCCAAGACAGGAGCACATTCTAGAGCTGCAGTAGAGAGCCCAGACAGCAGGGCCTTATTCTTTCATTTTGAGGGACAAGAGGGATATGATGCAGACAAAAGAAAAGGGCAGCAACGTTACAGAAGCAGATATGGTTCTATTGCATGTTCCAGATTTCCATAGGTTGAGGCTGAAATTCCTGGCTCTACCTGAAGGACAGTGGGACCCCCACGTTTACAGTTGTGGTGCTGTCTCTGCAGGACTCGCTGTATCCAAATCCTTAGGCCTTGTCATCATCTTGGAGTGACAGTGTTGAAATGGAGAGCAAACTCTTGGACTTTGGAGTGTGTGGCAGGCTCAAGAATAAAGCATGAAATGTTCAGGCTATGCTGCACGTCCTCACAGAATGGTTTGCAGCCCCCTGTAGACAAAAGAAGTTCATGTGCTGATATAGATGAAACCCTTATCATTTGGGTGAGTGCTTACAAAGTCACCTGGACTAGAAAATGGATTTTGTGTTTAACCATGGTGGAGCGCTTTTTCGTCAGGCTTGTGACTTGTGAGCTCTGGCAGTCTGAACAGGGCATATCTAGGAGGACACCCAGCAGGGTTTTGTCCTCCCCTGCCCCACGGGCCGTCACTGTGCAGCAGGAGAGGTGGAGCGCTTCCTGCTCACGTCTCTGCTTCTCACCCACCCCGTTTCACAGCCCAGCTTGCGAAATAAAACATCAGTAAAAGGCCAAATGAGTGAGTGCGGTGGGCTGTCAGCTGTGGTTTTGGAGCTGTGCGAAAGCAGCGTCCATTCTGCTGCTTTTGCGGAGGAGTGATGACGGCCGGAAGAAAGCAGGGGGAAGCTTTGGGGGAGCTGGGGACAGCAATCTCCTTTTGATCAAAGCTTAATACTGAGATGGCTTTTCCCTTTGTTTCCCATCTACTGAAGAACTTATTTAATAATTTATCAGTTCATAATCATCCCTATGCTCTTCCCAGCAGTTACAACCACCGTTGGACATGTACAAAACCCCACTCTGATGCTACCTAAGCTCCACCAAAGGGATGTTGAAACCCATGTCTTTCAGCTTGCCTTGGGAGAGCGGTTGCTGCGTGTGGCTGCTCATTCACGGGAGCGCAGGATGTTACTGCCCGCAGTGTCGGAATGCCTGTAAACGCGTGCGTGTCATGGGACAGACGGGACACAACGCACACCCATTTCAGTTCTCGCGTAGCGCTTTGGGTAACGAGGAGCAATCCCTTTGACTGGTTGTGTTCCCTCTGGTTACCATTTTGTTGGGTAAAACTCTTACAATTAAGAACTTCAGAACTCTAGAATTTTAGGAGAACTTTGGAATGGAGAATTGAAGCTATATCCAAAATCATTGGGTGGTTCATTTTGGGATTACACTCTTGTGATTTTGTCAAGAGTCAAATTGTAGGGTCTGGTTGGATTTCATCAAAAAGAAGCAATGATCGTGTGAGTCGTCACGTGTTTTGGCTTATGTAGATGCGATCTCAGAAGGTTTCTGATGTGTCCTTGCAAGTTTGTAATTTCCTTTTGTGATTAACACGAGGTCAGTGGATTTATTTCTATATATGAATAAGCTTACTGCCAAGAGACTTGCCTCAGAAGTGGATATGCAGTACTGATTGTTTTTAAGCAATACCACTTCTTATTTTAGCAACGCTTTGGAAGCGCCTGTTCCTGTTTTGGACATGAACTTTAGATGAGAAAAGAGTAACTGTGGCTTACTGGTTTTGAAGAACCTTCGGTGCCCCTGTGCTTGCCTCCTGAAAGACTGTTCTGAAAAAATCTTCCTGATCTCAAAAAAGCTCATCAACATTTTCTCAGTGTAGGTTTTGTGGTTCATTTCTAGGTAAAATAAACAGTCTCCTTACGTTAATAGACCTGGGCATATGAAATTGTATTTGCAGAGAAATGTGCGTTTGGTGTTTTTTTTTTTTTAATTACATCAGCTGCACAAAACCACTCTTTATCTATGCCTGATAACTTTTTTTCACTGTCAAAGATAATGAGAACAGGAATTTTTTTTTTTCTTTTACATATATATAACTTTTAGCCAGTAAATGGGTAGTTGCAAAATTCTGTACACCTATAGTATTTATTGTTACTCCATCTCTGACAACATTAAGCAACCGTTTCCAGAGGAACAATGCTTTTTACAATAGACAACTGCTGTGGCTTGCTTCAAAGCCACAGTCAGAACATGTAGGTGTTCGAAGAGCACGAAATCTTTCCATTCCTCGCTGTGAATTTTCCAGTGGGTTATTACTTGTTCAGACTTTCTATCTCAGTATCCGAAACCACCCCAGTGGTTCGTTTTACTGTGTGTGGTCATGTCCCAGAAGGCTTTCAAGTGCTGCTGGGCTGCAAGAGGTTTAGATTCATAAAAAGCCAAAACTCATGATGCAGCAGCATCATGTAAGGATCTAGTCAGCAGCTCCAGTGCAGCTAGTTTGGGATCTGACTTTTCAGTTCCGTAATCTTATCTGGGGCTCTTTCAATATTATGTATAATAGGAGTTGAACAGCGTTGGGTGTTTTATTGTCTCTCTTAGGGGACTGCATTTGTCATGGTTCACATCATGGGACGTACGGCAGTTGTTAGAGGGACTTTATCTCTTTCATTTTCTTCCCCCCAAGGTTGTTACTGAGCGTCCTGCTCGTACGGAGGAGAGGAACTGTTTGACTGGCTTCTCAGCTTTATATTACAGGGCTCGGTAAACCTTAAAGAAGGGAAGTTATTTGATTTTACTTTTGAAAGAAGATAAATGCTGTCCGAGGGATTTCTGTCCTCAGCTGGTGAAAGCTGTCTGGTTTAGGTTATAAGACTAAAATTGATGGGACTTTTCCTGGAGTGAACAAAATTTTGCTTTGGGAATTAAGATAGCGTGTCCCCCCTCAGCAAGGGCCGTTTGTCAACGGGAAGAGGAGCATAAGGTCCACATTAGCAGTGCCACCCAGGTAGGGAATTTATACTTTGAAAGGTATTAGCTAGTGGGCTGGAGTGAAAAGCATATGTGTTTGTAATATAAAGCACATGCAACCCTGGCTATGGCACAGATAAAATACTAGGCCTTCCATTCACAAAGAAACTAAATATTTATCAAAGAGGGAGCATGACAGCAGTTATCCTAAATGTGATGGCCTTGTAACAGAGGCTGTCCTAGGATTGCCACGTGCTTGGACCTGCAGTCATCTCCAGTAAAAGCACTATTTGAAGAGAAGAACGTTTATCTGTGGCTTTTCAGGTGAAGTTGAGCTTCGGATGGGAAATGTGGTCAGCATCAAGTTATGTTCTCGATTGACATGTAAGCAAAACCACCCCAACCACGTTCTGACCTTTTCCTCTACGGACCCTTTCTGGATTCTCCCCCTCTTTTTAATCTAAGGTACGTTTTGGTCACATTGGTTGAGAAGTGCTTCCTCATCTTGAAACCATGCTTTGGAAGGGGAAAAATAAATATTAAAAAGGGGAAATATGTGACGGCATCCTGATGGTAGATGCCAGCAAGCTGCCTGTCAGCTTGCTGTTGCACGCAAACCTCAGGAGTACCTCCTGCTTCAGAGGGAGGCAGATGGCTGGGTCATCTGAACAGCATATCCCAGTGACATGGCACCTCGTCACCCGTCCAGTGGCCCGGAGGAGGCTGGAGGCTGATGCTTTTCTGTTCCCTCCCGTCTCGGCTCAATTGCTGGAGTCACAGCTATGACTTTATGGTCAGAAGCCTGTGTTGAGATCATCTCTCTCAAGAGGTAGATGAGGAAAACTGTAATCACAGACTTAGTGGGACTAAAAATTGCTTGGTCCTGGACAGTCTGTCTCATATTGCAGTGCTTGGCTTAAGGATTTCAGGACTTTTTTTTTCCTAATCCTTTCTGTACAAATACACAACCCAAAGTCCTTCACTATGAAGAACCTCACCTATGCACCCTTCTTTTAGCTGCTGTTTTGCAGAAATATTTTTATTGTACTCTTTCCTCCTCCCTCCCACCAAAAAAAACCCCAAACTCCAAACAGAAAAACAAACCCACAAACAAAAACCACTGTACAGATAGGATATGATCTAACTTGGCAAAGCAAATGTTGGCAATGGCATGTCCTTTCTGGGTGTTGTCAGCTGCATACTGGATCCCAACCTACATTCTTTTTCCTGCATGAAGGCTTGACTGCGACTCCCAGGGCTGGACCTTGTGGGATTAGAGCGCAGACATGAGCGGTAACATCTGGACACCAGGAGCAAGCATCATACCTTCAGGAATGCTGGGGAAGTGCATGCCTTGGCACTCCTTTTTTTTTTTTTGTACCTTTAGAAACATCTAATTTGCTATGCAACCAGAAACTGCTACTGCTCTTACATGATGTTCTGGGATGTGCGTACCAGGGATGTTAAACAATCCCATACGCTGTTGGCAGGGAACAGGAGAGGGGTTAGTGTGCGGGCTGAAGTACTTTTAAACTTCCTCTCCATCTTTCCCTGCGTCCCAAGCAAGCTCTCTCCTGTGAGACACCACTCATATTTCATAGTTTGCTTTCCACCCTTCCATCTCGAATAATTAGACAGATTGTCTCGCAACATGGAGCGTGAGAGGAAAGGTTGTGGATTAATACTGGCTGGATAGGAATGTTGGTCCTTAATAGCTTCAGTGTTAAGAAACTGCCAGGTGAGGAAGAAAGAAGTCGCTGTGATTTATTCAAGAGCTGGAAAGAATGGTCAGAGCAATAGGTGCTTAGGCTTCTCCCTCGTGTTACAGCCCATGCCAGGATCTGAGTTTTGAAAGTTGCTGGAATTAATCTCTCTTTTTTGTATCCTCACTAAGGATGAGTAATGCAGTTAAGGCTTTAACTGGGGATATCCGTGACAGGAGCTGTAGTTCTAAAGACTGGCATGCCACTGAGACGTGTAATTTGAAATCTTACGTTTCGTTAGAAATATTGCTGATAACTTTGTTTTGCACGTAAATTAATGTATAGTGATACTGACAGAGGTGGTGGTGATGTGTGCCCTGCCATGCACGTAGTGCAAGGCACTGCTGTGCACACGTTGGTTTCATGGACTCTGGAGAGTCTTCCTTGCAGCCTTTCAAGGCTGCACGCCTGCTGTGCCGTGTGCTAGGTTGGGCTTTTGAAGGCCACAAGCACTGTTCTAGCTCTGCTCATGCCGTCCCCATAGGTTGCTTTCCTTGTCTATAAAACTGATGGTGTAAGGTTTCCTCAGCACCCCAAGGGGCTTTGTGGTCTTTGGTTGAAAACATGGAGACGTGGATGATCTCATAGATGCAGCTCCTTTCCTACATCACATTGCCTTCAGGAGAGATAGAGCAACACCGCCGTAGGAATGCGATACCAGGGTTGCGACAAAGGGGTGGCAGCCTATGTGGGAAGCTTCCCTGGGTGAAAGCAAGCACCGTGAGCCTACCTGGTGAGGAGGTTCCCTTGGCCCTACCAGCCACATTTTGGGGTTCCAGCTATCCCAAGTGTAGTGCTACAGCAGCTCTGGAAGCCGATGTGAGATAGGTGATTGATGATCTGGACAGATAGCTGTTGGCCCCTCATGCAGCAAACAAAACATTTGCCAACCAAACAGCATAGTGTTGGGTGTTGCAAGGCCCTCTATGAATTACAGATCTTTTTGACACTTGTGTTGAAGGGAAGAAGAGAGCAGGTGCCTGCAAATCGAGTCCTCTGCAGAGTTTTTAGTTTACACTTGAATCTCTGTATCACAGAACTCCAGGTTCCTGCTGTAAAGCTGCAGGCATCGAGATGCTTATTGCATCTCCCTCCGGGATCCTTGTTTTTATTTTACAGCACCCTTAGCAGTGATCAAGCACCATAAATAGCTGGAGTCTTCCAGCAGATTGCCTCTTGCTATACCACCAGGACTTAACTTTTTGCCTGTTATTAAAAAAATGGGATTTGGCTCTTCAGAAGTGAGTCTCTGTCAGAAACGATTGGAGTAGCAGCAAGTTGTGACCTTTCCCCTTTCTACCTGGGGTGTTGAGAAATTTGATGGATTATATCTGGAGGACTAATGGATTTTAACGGTTTGTGATCTCATCAGCTGTGGCCTGGTTTTAGAAAGAACAAAGAGCTATTGGACAAAAATGGAAAAGCAGCAGTACACCAAATGAATTATGTGTAGTAGGAAGATATTTTAGAAACAGTGACACACCTCATGGAGACTCGAATGAGAAGAATCTCACAGAAGTTTAACATTATGCAATAAAACCTATGAATAGCAAGAAAATATTTTCCAGCACTGAATACTGGAGAACAATGGAAGAATGTAAATGAGCAAGGTGCTGGGGAGACAACTGCAGAGGGGTTCTTTGCAGAGCATTGCAGCTGGTGTAGGGGTCCACAATTGTTTGGGTTGGATGTTTAGGGGTCCATAATTCCTTGGGTTGGATCCCTGAACAGGGCATCGAGGGCCCTGTCTGGCCTTGTACAGCCCAGTAGATTTCCCCAAATTACACAGTGCTCTCCTGCTGTAGCTGTGTGGTGAGGATCCTTGGGCGACCAACAAGAGTGCCTTCAACACAGAACCTCAGACCACGATGTAGACTTTGCTGCTTAATGTAACGTCAAGAATTATTCATAAGCCTGCCTAGATTTGTTAATAAGGTTAATTAAAACTGCAGGTGAATGCCGTGCCTTGGAAGGCTTCTCTTCAAGACCAAGAATATCGTTATTTTGTCTCTCTGCCCAATCTTTTTGCTTATTATTCTCTATTTCCATCTGGTGCCTGTTCTGTTCCTCTCTGGGTGAAACCCAGGTCTCTGGTGTGCGCTGGCTGGTGGATGAGCTCCCTGGGCTTGCTCCCTCGCTAGCCTTCACCTGCCCTTTCCTTCTTGGGGGACATTGCATCACTGCTAAGCTCAGCTGGGTGTTTTACCTGGAGGAAACTCCGCTCACCGACTCATTGCTGTGGCCCTTAGAGCGTTTCCAAGCGGGAAGCGCCTCTGACTTCACTGCCTGGCACCCATCAGTGATTTCTTTCTTTATTACTGTAAACAGCAAAACTGGCACAACTTCCTGGTTTTTCTGCCAAGTTATCTTGAGTTAATGTATTGTGATGGAAAAGATATTTGTTGATCATCTCCAGAATCTGGAGACAGAAAATGGCGTTTCCTGCATTGTGTACTCGATGAGAGACCTAGAACGTGAGCTGTCAGCATCGTCCCTTTGCAACTCCTCTGTCCAGAGTGTAATAGCTACAGTGGTGTCCCAGGGCTCTACAGCTGTTGAAAGATTCTTGTTTTGTTGGTAATAACTGGTTGTAGAGGTTCATTGACCTGTTTTACTGTTTGCTGAATGGAAATATAAGATGTTTGTTTGTCAAAGCTCCTAAGTCCTCTCAAAAGCAGAAACCCTGTCCCACTTTCAGCTTCTCTTACCTGCAGTTGCATATATAGGTGTTTGCAGGCAGATTTCCATATGTTGCATATGCAAAGCCGATAGCCTGGTACCAGCTACTGATTGTGTGCATGGGCATGTTTGCTGCAGTCAAGTGTTCAGATAGCTGAAAATGAAGCCCTGCGTTTGCCATCCTTTAATTTAGCGGTTCTGCATTTATGTCAGTATCTGCCTGTTGGGAAATGAAGGTAGTCTGTGATTTTCCTGCCATCCCTTAAAAGAGGGGAAAAAAAAAAAAAGCTGTAGGAGGAAGGCACGAGGATTTGGGAGGAAAATCTGGTGATGGACTGGACATGGTGGTGTTTGGCATGGTGTTACAAAGCAACACGTATGTTTAATAATTTGTGCGTAGAGCTAAAGCTCTGCCTGCATGTGCATGTGGTGGGGAAAGGCAAACGCGCCCTGCCCACGCGATTTGGGTTTCACAGGGGCTGTGGTCGTGCAGGCTGTGGGAGGGAGTGGGGGAGGCAGCACGGAAGTGGTGTCCTGCCCCTGCTCTCTGCAGCCAGCTGGGTTGCAGAGGCTGTTTGGGGAGGCACAGAGCGGCCTCGGGGCTCTGCCTGACATCTCCCCTGCCCGCCATGTGCAGTCACCAGAGCAAATGAGATGGTGCTGTTTGTCAGCCAGGTGGGAAAGCGGAGCAGAGTCTCCTGTGACTTTGAATCACGGGATGGTTTGGGTTGGAAGGGACCTTAAAGATCTAGTTCCACCCCCTGCCCTGGACATCTTCCACCAGACCAGGTCACTCAAAGCCCCATTCAACCTGGCCTTGAACACTTCCAGGGATGGGGCATCCACCACCTCTCTGGCAACCCGTTCCAGTGCCTCACTGCCCTCACAGTAAAGAATTTCCTCCTTATAGCTAATCTGAATCTACCCTCTTCCAGTTTAAAGCCATTACTCCTTGTCCTGTCAGTACATGCCCTTATCCAAAGCCCCTCTCCAGTTTTCTTATCAGCCCCCTTGAGGTACTGGAAGGCCGCTCTAAGGTCTCCCCAGAGCCTCCTCTTCTCCAGGATGAGCAGCCCCAATTCGCTCAGCCTGTCCTCATAGGAGAGGTGCTCCAGCCCTCTGATCATTTTCATGGCCTCCTCTGGACTTGCTCGAATAGGTCCATGTCCTTCTTATATTGGGGGCTCCAGGAGCAGGTCTCACTAGAGCAGAGCAGAGGGGCGGAATCACTTCCCTCGACCGGCTGGCCACGCTCCTCTTGATGCAGCCCAGGATGCCGTTGGCCTTCTGGGCCGCAAGGGCGCATTGCCGGCTCATGTTGAGCCTCTCGTCCACCAGCACTCCCAAGTCCTTCTCTGCAGGACTGCTCTCCATCCATTCTCTGCCCAGCCTGTATTTGTGCCTGGGATTGCCACGACCAAGGTGCAGGACCTTGCACTTGGCCTGGTTGAACTTCATGAGGTTGGCACGGGCCCACCCCTCCAGCCTGTCCAGGTCCCTCTGGATGGCATCCCTCCCTTCCAGCGTGTCGATGGCACCACACAGCTTGGTGTCATCAGCAAACTTGCTGAGGGTGTACTCTATCCCACTGTCCATGTCGCTGACAAAGATGTTGAACAGGGCCAGGCTCAACATGGACCCCTGAGGGACGCCACTTGTGACCGGTTTCCACTTGGACATTGAGCCGTTGACCACCACTCTCTGAGTGCGGCCATCCAGCCAACTCCTTATCCACCGAGTGGTCCATCCATCGAACCCACGCCTCTCTAGTTTAGAGAGAAGGATGTCATGCGGGACAGTGTCAAAAGCCATGCACAAGTCCAGGAGACTTGATGTCTCCTGGCTATGAGGTTGGTTCAGAGCAGGCTTTTTGCCATCTTGCTCCTCTCTGTTCCCCAAGGCTTTGCTCAAAAGGGGAGACTTTGGCCTTCCAGGGCTGTGTGTCCCAGTAGTGTTGCTCCACCAGCTTACCCCATCTCGCTGCACATTTGCTCTCCGGCGGTGGCGGCGAGCTGCAGGACAGCGAGCTGCACACCGCAGCGTGGCTGCGTCCCAGCGGTTGCAGAGCTGCTTGCGGTAAGCTCAGGCTGTGCACACCGCTTCGAGAGCTGCTGGCAGCAGTGTGAGAGACCTCCCTCCTGCCCTGACCCAGGGGCCTGGCTGGGGAGGGTTGACAAAAAACAGCCCCGCTGAATCGAGAGAGGAAGGCTCGTGGGAGGGAGTTTCAGGACCTGCTTTGCTCTTGTGGTCAGATTGGCTGAGTTGTCCCACGCTTGGTGTGTTCTGTGCCCTCAGAAATTGGACGCTCGTTGCTAGGGTCTGCTGATCTTTAATGTTTTCTTCTCACCCTGTTTACCACCCTCGTCATTTCTAGCTCTGCACTTATCTTGGGACAGCGAGCTGTCAATGTGCGCTTGCAGCCCAGAAAGCCAACCGCATCCTGGGCTGCATCAAGAGGAGTGTGGCCAGCAGGTCGAGGGAGGGGATTTTGCCCCTCTACTCTGCCCTGGTGAGACCCCACCTGCAGTACTGTGTCCAGTTCTGGAGTCCCCAACATCAGAAGGACATGGACCAGTTGGAGAGGGTCCAGAGGAGGGCCACGAAGACGATCAGAGGGCTGGAGCACCGCTCCTATGAGGACAGGCTGAGAGAGTTGGGGCTGTTCAGCCTGGAGAAGAGGAGGCTCCGGGGAGACCTGATAGCGGTCTTCCAGTACCTCAAGGGGGCTTGTAAGACAGATGAGAATAAACTTTTTAGCAGGGCCTTTAGCAATAGGACAAGGGGCATTGGTTTTAAACTAAAAGAGAGTAGATTCAGACTGGACATAGGAAAAAAATTTTTTACACTGAGGATGGTGGAACACTGGCACAGGTTGCCCAGAGAGGTGGTAGATGCCCCATCCCTGGAAACATTCAAGGCCAGGTTGGACGGGGCTCTGAGCAACCAGATCTGGTTGGAGATGTCCCTGCTCCTGGCAGGGGGGTTGCACTGGATGGGCTTTAAAGATCTCTTCCAACCCAAACCTTTATGTGATTCTCTGTGGCAGACTCCAGTGTGTGCATGCAACTGTTAGCCTCCCCTCACCCGTCATTTCATTTTGAGTTTGACTTACATTTTTGAAGGAACGGGTTCTTGCTCAGCGGTGGTACTGTTCGAGTCAATGCCCAGTCTTTGAGAAACTTCTGTGCTGTGGACAGATAGACAGGCAATTGAATTTCCTCCCACCTGCCACGTACCTCAGGGAAAAGAAAAACAACTACTCCGAGAGAGTTGTTTTTCTTTTAAAATTTTGGGAGAACAAAAATATAATAGTCCCTGAACCAATTGTTTGTGTCTTTCTCTTTTTAATCTTATAGCGCTACCCTTTTTTTTTTTTTTTTTTTTTTTTAA
>WHYT01017229.1:710523-731420 GCA_009806455.1 Tetrax tetrax | reverse complement strand
GCCTGCGGGGAGGCAGAATACGTACTTATTACTGCTGCTGTTACACCCGGTGGAAAGTGCTGGTGGGTGAGAAGCTCAACATGAGCTGGCAATGTGCACTTGTAGCCCAGAAAGCCAACAGCATCCTGGGCTGCATCAAAAGAAACGTGGCCAGCAGGTCGAGGGAGGGGATTCTGCCCCTCTACTCCGCTCTTGTGAGACCTTACCTGGAGCCCCGAATATAAGAAGGATGTGGACCAGTTGGAGGCCATGAAGATGATCAGAGGGCTGGAGCACCTCTCCTGTGAGGACAGGCTGAGAGAGCTGGGGCTGTTCAGTCTGGAGAAGAGGAGGTTCCGGGGAGACCTGATAGCGGTCTTCCAGTACCTAAAGGGAGCTACAGGAAAGATGGGGAGAAACTATTTAGCAGGGCCTGTTGTGATAGGACAAGGGGTAATGGTTTTAAAATAGAGGGAGGCAGATTCAAATTTGATATAAGGAAAAAATTTTTTACAATGAGGGTGGTGGAACACTGGCCCAGGTTGCCCAGAGAGGTGGTGGATGCCCCATCCCTGGAAACATTCCAGGCCAGGTTGGCCGGGGCTCTGAGCAACCTGATCTGGTTGGAGATGTCCCTGCTCCTTGCGGGGGGGTTGGACTGGATGGGCTTTAAAGGTCCCTTCCCACCCAAACCATTCTGTGATTCTATTCTATGATTTGTGAGAATAAAATTGGTTGGCAGCACTGGGGGCCGTTACGGAGCTGGTGAAACAGCCAGGGTCCTTCCCTCTTTCTGCGTATAAAGAAACCCTGAGCCAAGGCAAGCAACACCCTCTCCATGTGGCACCCAGCGTTTTTAAAGCTGTGTTTGTATGGATTTGGGCCATCTGCTTTTGAAAGCTCAGAAATGGAGAAATATGTACTGCAGCGTGAAAACCCTGTTGGGGAGGAGATGGGAACGGGGGGTGGATCAGGTCTGGCTGTGTTAACTGCATGGGAGGCTGTCAGGGACAGCTGTGTTTTCCGAACGCGCCGCTCCTCCTGGCCTACAGCCCTTGGGAAATCCCTCTGGGAAGTAAGAATGATCTGCTGGCACGAGGAGGGGTGTGATGCGTGGCGGAGCAGTAATGGTCCATGCCGTCTGCATAAGTGCTTTAGGACAGGCTGTGCAGTGAAGCCAGGAGCGATTGCTAGCCGGAGCACCCAGTATTTCCTTGCCGTGTTACCAAGGTGGGGACTGTCTTGTTGAGAAGAGGTGCTGCTTTTTGGCAGGTATCTTCGTGGTAGCAATGGGCTTGGAATACAAGAGGCTGATTTTTTTTTTTTTGTTTTCGGCAGATGCTTTGCTGCAGCAGTGTCTTGCTCAGCTCATGGTGTGTGGGAATCTGCGTGGGAGAGTGATATGGTAAACAACCTTCTTTTTAAGGCTGTTGCAATTAGAGAACTTATTAGCAAGCTGCCACATGGAAATCTCAAGAGTGCTGGGAATCGGCTGTGTAGTCAGAGCTGAGTTTGTGGCCGGACTGTTCGGGCTGGGTCTGTGCAACTGTTGGGTGACCAGTCAACCAGGAGAATCCAGGCGGTGCAGGGAGGTGATTCAGGTGTTGGTCATCCTCCCCGGTGAGCGCAAGGCTGGTGCACCTCCAGGGACTGGGAAAGGCTGAGGCATCACCTGACAGCAGTCGGAGGCAGCTGAAAAAGGAGTTGGTTGACTTGTTCTACTTTATTAGCTCTCCCAATTAATTTTTTCCTGACTACATTCCAGTTGTGCTTTGGGTTGCACTTTGCTTTCCCACTGGGAGGTGCAGTGCCGCTGGTGAGGAAGGCTTGAGGTTTCATCCTAGGGATGGCTGCTGTGTTGAGGAATGTGGTTGCCATTTGTGGAATTGCTGCTGTGGGTCCTTCTGGATACAAGCTGCTCAATAGTCCCATTTCAACCAGCTTTCTGTTAATCCTGGTTTCTTTGTGCGTTTTGTCTCGTGTTACATAAAGAATATTTTCCTGGTGCTCTTTCTTTGAGGCATGTTAAGCCCGTGTCTCTGTAAAAGTTGCACTGCTTAAACATGAAGGCATGAATTTTAAGCAGATTTAGCTGATTGTAAAATCTTGTGTGGACACTCTGGTTTTAATACCAAAGTGGACGATTTTAATTCTGAAGCTGGTCACATAGCCCCAAAGAAGGATGTCTCCAGAGCATCTACTTAAAAATAGCTTTAAACTGCATCTGGTTAAAAATAGGTTTAACTGGGAGCTCATGCTTCCCTGTGTAGGTAGGACCTCCTAATAGCACGTTGTGATGCTTACTACGGAGCTGCCTCCGCGGATGTGAGTTGCCGATGGTTACAACACGCGTGAGCCCCAGGCCGTCGGGAGCAGGGGAGGGTTTGAGATCTCCCTGCTGTTTGTCCAGCCTGCCAGTTCTGCTTTTCTCAAGGATTTTGCACAAGTCCTGGTAGCTTTGACGTATAAATGCTGTCACTCCGTTACTGATACTTCTGCTCTGTGGCCAGCGTAGTTTGAAATTTTCTGAAACTTACGGTGCAAAGGGCTTCTGGCACATGAATTAATCATGGAAAAGATCAAAGTTGCTTTGCTAGTTTTATTTTCCTGTTTTTAATGAATAATGTATTTACATGGTTTCCTTCCCTAATAAATCACATCTCAACATTTTTCTCTTGAGTTTAATAGGTGGGAAGGACTAACAGGAGGTTTTACAATGGAAATTCACTTGCCTAAGCACAAGGAAATAATAATGGTTATAATTGGTGAGGGGAGGAGGGAGAGGAATCAGTTTGTTAAGGCTTTAATAAGCAATGCAGTAAGAAGTACGAGGTACTAGTATCATTTGCACATCTTACAGTAGGGAGGAAGATTGTCCCCATCTTATGATAAAATTGAGACTGCAAGCAGATGTGCCTTTCTGCCTGAAGCTGAGGAGGGGAGGCCGTTATTGCTGCCAGTTTCTCACTGTTTGTGTGGGTCTACTTAAATTTTTAATAATATGGGCTTTCTTTTTTTATTTTGTTGCCTGCTCATGCTCCAGATCAATGTGACAGGATGGGGTTACAGAGTGGTTGCGGACAGAGTTGTACTGGCAGACCTGAAACGGTAGGGAGGGGACTCCATCGTGAGAAAGGAGCAGTGGGGCTGGGGTCTCTTTTGGACCTCTTCTGCTGTGGGAAGACTGTGTTAACGACAGCCAGAGGGAACTCGGTATCTATCATCTCACTGGATACGACCTGGCTCCTTTATCGTGCTTTTCCCAACCTCGTGGGTACTGTGTGTCTCCATCTGGGTACAGGGACAGATATGAGCTGGCTTTCCAGTTACAGTGCCTGTCTGAGGTTCCGAAGGGCTCAGGTTTCTGCTGTCTCCCCCAAGTCCTTCCTCTAGTTTAAAATGAAATCCTTCTCTCCTGGCATCTCCTCTTTGTGCAAGTTGAGACAGTTCTCCCCTATTATCACTCCAGCCTGGTGTCTCTCTCAAAACAGAAGTATCACGAGGTTACAGTCTCCAAGTTAATGCAAAAACTTGCAGAGATGGAATGATAAAATGGAGTGCAGGTAAAATCATTCTGCCTTTGGCAGAGAAGCAAGTACAGGATGAAAAATGGGGCTGTCCCCTTCCTTCTCTCTGTGGCTGTGAAGAGAAGGGAGAGGGAAGTGGCTGACCCCTTCAAACACGTCCCCCTTGGCAGCCGGCAGCTTTTCTGCAGCCTGTGGCCTGGAAAGCACAAATGGGCTGGCACACAAGGATCTCTGTTTGAGAACCTGCTCTCTCATGGCAAGGGGTTGAAATCTTTTCTTACCCTCAGTATCCCCTTTGCTCGGTGCATTGTTACTCACTGCAGAAATGAATGGAAAGGCTTCTCCATTCATATTTTTCAGCCTTGCGCAGCGTGCTACAGTGCCTCGCTGTCAGCATCCACAAGCAGACGTCTGAAAAAATTTTCCCAGAAATAGCTTGTAAAAGCAGATGTGGAGAATATTTTTTGAGCTGCCCTGTGCATGTCTGAAAACCTGTGTGGCAATCATGATTAAAAGTCCATGCAAAATAACCGTGTGGTATTCATAACTGGTCCGCAGACTTGAAGCGGCAGCGGAATACTTGTTTTAAGAGTTTCTCAAGGCACCTTCTTCCTCCTCTCTCCTGTTCTCACAGACCTTATGCAAACAGATAAAAAGCAGCTATTCCTCCATCGGCCCTAGCGCTGGGCTGTAGCTTCTGCTTTGCAGCCCTCTCCCCTCCTGCACCTCTGGGCGGCTCCCAACAGCCAGGTACTGGTCACTCCAGCTCTGTGGAGTGTTGTCCTGGCACCGCCACATCCAAGTGCAAAAGACTGTGAGTGAAACAAACTGAATGCGCCCTAAAAAGGTCCTGGACACTGGTTCCCCGTTGGTGAGGTGAATGGTGAGGTTAGCGGTGATGGATGGAGCAGAGCTGTAGCTGGTAAGCCTGGGAAACATGGAGATGCATCCTCTCACCTTTGCTGTCTCACCTACCAGTGCCACCAGAGCTTCGGCGTCACTGTGTAATTCTAGAAATAAGGCTGTGATGGGCTTTGGAGCAATAGCTTGGCACTGTCACGTGCACTCGTATTGTTGTGTGAAATTCATTGATCCTGGTTCGCTGCTGCCGCACCAAAACATCATTGTTCAGCCTCAGTACTCAACTGCTGCTACTCACAGAGAGCTGAGGTGAATTTATGTCCTACACCTGGCAGGAAAACAAGGAAGATGGAGCTGCCCTACTTCAGCACTTGGATGAGAAACAGAGACCTTGCCTCGAGCGCAAAGTTCTGTGTGATTTCATGCAGGAATGATTACATGTTTTTGCATTTCCAAGGCTGCTGATAATGTCATACTCATGGGTGAGAAAACTTTTTTTTTTTTTTTTGAGTCAGGGCATCCTTGTTCCTGTTCCATTGATGGGTTGGCATCTTAAAAGACGAACTGCCCATTAGCGTGGGTTTTCTGTCAAGTCCTAGCAGAAGATGACCTAGTCCTGCCAGCACTAGCTAACTCTCTCTGTGGTCTTCAAACAAAATTTTACCCAGTTTCAGAGGGAAAAACATCAACTGGATCGAATGTATGCCCCAGCCTGTGTTTTATGTGCCACATGTTTGCTTTGCAATGAGCCTCTCCTGGGATTTGAACGAATCTGGTTTTGTGCACAGCCTGGCAAAAGCAGCAGAAGGACAGAACCTTGGACGGACATGAAGTGGAGGAGAAACCCCCTGTGGTTAACACGGTCTCTGCGGATGTGGCTGTTTTCCAGCTGGCTGGTTCACGCGCCCAAGTAGCTTTTGAGGGGAACCGAAGAGAAAACTTTGCAGTAGTTAGGAAAGGAAAGGTTTTGACCCTTCAGCACTAATGCTAGGGAAGCAGAATGGTCAGCAATGGAAATACCACTTTGGGTCATAGCATTTAAATCCTTTTCCCTTTCCAGAGTCAGGCTCTCAGCCTCTTCTTCAACACGCTGTTGTGTTTATCATGTTGAAATTAGTAACGCATCCTGTGGTTTTGACCATCCACAGGATTATGATGATAAAACTTCTGGTTAGAAGATACCAAGCCTTGGTAAGGTATTTTTGTCATAACATATGTGTTTTCTGGCTTGGAGAAGAAACATCTTGATTCATTTTGGTTTAGCTTCTGTTTATATTGAGTAGATGTGAGGAAGCCCGCTGTTGGGTAAATATTGAGGGAACGCTTCCATACCAATGGCTAGAAGGGGCGTGTGTGTGTGTGTATTCATTCCCCATTGTTTACTTTATTTGTTTTTTGTGTAATTTTCCTACAGCACCCGTTACAACTCACTGTAAGGCCATGGGCTAGATGAGTTAGGTTGATCTGAAATGGTTGTTCAGTGCTGCGGTGCTTGCGAGAGGTCTGTCAAGACACTGTCTTGCTTTTTACAGCCTAACAAGTTCAGAGGTTGGTCTCCGCTCTGCGCTCGTGTGTGACTCAGGGCAACGGGATCTTGCTTGCAGTGCTCCCAGGGGAGCATAGGAAAATGTGTATACTGTTAATGCTGCTAATGAAAAAAGGCTTAATTAAGTTTTAATCTATTAGCATTATTGCTTTAAGGCTTTTTACATTGCTTTTTTGAATACCTTTATTTCTTTAAAAAAAAAAAATCTCATCGACGTGTGTGGGAGTATAACGCTAGAAATGGTCATGTATTGGGATGTACCAGAACAACCATTGCACTCAATGCTGGTGAGGTTACACCTTGAATACTGTGCTCAGTTTTGGCCCCCTCACTCCAATAACGACATTGAATTGCTGGAGCATTTCCAGAGAAGGGGAACAAATCTGGGAAGGGTCTGGAGCACAGGTCTTATAAGGAGCGGCTGAGGGAACTGGGGTTGTTTAGTCTGGAAAAGAGGAGACTGAGAGGAGACCTCATTGCTCTCTACAACTACCTGAAAGAAGGAGCTGATGAGGTGGGTGTTGGTCTCTTTTCCCAGGTAATAAGTGATAGGATGAAAGGAAACAGCCTCAAGTTGCACCGGGAGGGATTAGATCAGATATTAGGAAAAATTTCTTCACTGGAGGGGTTATCAAGCATTGGAACAGGCCACCCAGGGACGTGGTTGAGGCAGCATGCCTGGAGGTGTTTAAATGATGTGTAGATGTGGCGCTTAGGGACAGGGTTGGAGTTGGCAGTGTTGGGTTTACAGTTGGACTCGGTGAACTTAAGGGTCTTTGCAAACCTAAATGATTCTGTGGTTCTACAACCTTTGCCGTGCCGCTGTTGTAGCAGCAGTTGGTAGCACAGCAGTGAGATCGATTTCCAATAGGTGATACCCAACAGGCTTTAATTACTTGGGTCAAACAGTTACACACACAACACTTTATCCTGCAGCTCTTCCTCATCTCTTACTGCTGTAGTTATGCCACCACTGTAAGGAATTAACTGAAGTTACCCTCTGGAATAAAAAAATGAGGGGCTGGGAAGGGCAGGGCCAGGTCAGTTGAGGGTGCAGGGAGGGCAGCGTGGCGAGGCCGCTGAACGGGTGAGCGGTGTGCTAGTGCAGGCGATGTCCTGAGATGACTTGGTGGGTTATTTATTCTCCTCTCCCTCCACGTGCATAATTTCCATTGCTGTAAACACGTGTTAGGCACGAGTGGCGAGGAAGAAAGGAGAAGAGGCTTTTTAATATTTAACTTTGTAGTTACTTTTGCACATAGCCAGGCACAGTAAATGCCCCATAGTTACCGATGTCCAAATTTAAACATGGATGTGGACAACTCCCTTCACTGAGCAATTACTTGTCTGTTTTTATAGCAGTGTTTGGACATTTGAACAACTCATGGTGGTTGTTGCTTTACCAGAGATTAGAGGTTTTTAAAAGTCTGGGTCTCCTAAAGTAGTTTAGAGCTGCCTTGTTTCGTAAAATGCGCTCCACGTGCAGAAGGAAAAGGTATTCTATAGGAAACTGGCCAGAACACGAGGGGTAAAATGTCTCTGATGACTTTACATCCTCTGACACTCAAGGGAAGAGGCATGAGGGGCTGCTGTTGGCCATCCTGTCCTCTGCAGACTTCAGCGCTGTGTTGATGGTTTCCGCACGCAACTTCTCAGCCAGCGGCGCGGGGAGCCGTTCGGCAGATGTGATGGGTGTGAGCTGAGGAAGTGCCGTCTTGGTGGTGGGAGAGGCTGGTGGTTTTGATAGCGATGTGTTCCACCATTTCAAAAATCACTTGTGTGCCTTGTTGAAGGGTTGAACTTGCCTGCTCCGTGGTGTGGTGTGTGGGATGGGTGGGCACCCAAGCCCTCTGAAAGATGGATTTATTCTGTGGGATATGGTTATATGTGTAGATCCACCAGGTCGCGTGGTAGATGATCTCCTGCAGCTATGCCTGGGCCTGAGGCGTGGCTGAAGTTGTGCTGCGCTCTCCCTCTCCTTTTTGCTTGAGATGGCATCAGGAAATGGGAAGAGCAGTGCCCAAAATAGCTGGTTGTGTATGAAAAGTAATCCAGGCCTTGCTGAGGTCAGTCTCCTGCTTTGTACTGATTTAATGTGTTCTAATAGAACGTGAGGTGAATGTAAGCATGGGTGAGGATTGCCTGGAAGATGTGCAGCGTCTGGAGAAATTGGCAGGGTAACGCAGGAAAGTAGTGTGAGAAAGTGTGAGATTTGGGGAATGTTTTAAATATGAATAATGCTTAAAAAAAAAAAAAAAAATACAAAGGGCTTGTGGTGTGTGCTTTTAATTAAAAGTGAGTCTGGGAGATGGAAGCCATTGTGCTGAGTGAGACGTAGGTGGCTGGAGAAGAGGAGACAGAGGCCAAGTGCAGCTCAGAGGGGAAGGCTCAAGGCTGGCTGTGGACGTGATCCAGTGCAGGCAGCATTGACACTTCCCCTACTGCTCATGAAAAAGCGTGTGCCTGTCATTTTTTTGGTCTTCCTGAACCATTTCAAAATTGCGGTCTCTCTGAAGCCAGGCAAACCACAGGGATGGACAGCAGCGTCCCACTTGGCAACTTTGGGGGCCACCCTCCAGTGTCACCTCTTTCTGGTGCCCATGACTGGTTTGCTCTTGGCTGCACATGGGCCCTTCACTGCATGGGAGAGCACCGGGGAGGGGGTGCAATTACCCCATGCTGATCCCTGAGGGGGATCAGTAAAAGTACATGAGCTAAACTGGGAACATATTCTCTTAAACTGGTAAATGCGAGTGCGTGAACTTAAAGGGCATCAGCTGATGGGCTTTTAATGGAGCAGCTGGCATGAAGCACGCTGGTAGCTGGAATGCTGCTTTAGGTGATTTACGTGCTCACCACCCACTCACAAAGCCTGCTCCTTCCTTTTCGTGCCTTGGAAGTTTTCCTGTATGTGCTGAACATCAAGAGAAGACACTTTGCCAGTTGAGGTTTTTGGGCCTGGTGCAGGAAAACACTTATGCATATGCTTAAAACTAGATCAAGGAGATGCTCTCTTGAATTTAAAGGTGGGAAAATTCTATAATACTACAAGGATTTTTTATTTTTTCTTCTAATTCTCACGTGAAGCTGCAGAGGCTTGGGCTCAGTGAAGGAACTGGCTCTTGATCTTTCTCTTTCGGGGAAGAGGTATGAACTGGTTGACTTCTTCAAGTTCTTCTCAGCCATGTTTCCTATAGTAGGTAACAAAGCTCCTGAACTTGTGCAATGGTGACTGAATGTTTGGAAGGGATGTTAAACCTCCGCACATCAGCTCTCACTTCTGGAGATCAAAATGACATCTCGTGTGTGGGAAAGAGGGAAATTATCTCCCAGCTGCAGGGCTCCTCCATCGTGTGTTTCTGGTTGCCTACTGACGCAGGCAGGATGCTGAACTAGATGGACCAATGTTCTTATTCAGTCTGGCAATTCCTGTGGTCCCTGGAGTTCTGTTGACTTCATAAGAATGAAACGCGTGTTCCGGCTCTTCCCTGGAAAGGCAGGCTCTTCTGCACCAGTCTCGCTGCCCAGCTGCTTGAAGCTGTGCAGTGAGGAAAGCAGGTTTCTGTTAAGTACTTGGATCTGTCCTACCGCATCCTTTTTTGTGTTTTATTGGGAAAATCCTGATTTATAGCATACGCCTCCATTTTAAAAATAAATGTAAGCCGTCTTAAAGTCAAGCCGTGCTCCGTGTCGCAGTTATGCCATCAGGTATGAGATTTTCAGGAGTGTCTGTGGAGGGGGGATGCATGCACAAATGGCTGGGAGAACACAGCAGAAAAAAAAGCCCTTGAGGTTCATGGCTGGCTTTGCTTCTAAACCTGCGTGGCAAGAGTACCGAGAGGAATACGTCGTGCGGCTTGCGGCTTTTTGAAGTGGCTGGGCTCAGTACTGACAGGATGGCTTCCCTTATCTCAGCTCCTGCAAAGAGGACTGGGAAATACGCTTGTGATGTGGGACTCTTGCATGTCAAGCCTTGATCAGGTTGACAGCTGATTTTTTTTTTTTTCTTTTTTTTTCTCCCCTCCCCAGTGGTTAATCAACAAAGCTAGTTGAAAGCAGGGAGATGCTCTGCCCTCTTTTTATGGGTAAATGAAGTGGTAGGGTAACAGCTGTGTTTGGGTACTGCTGCTGATCCACCGCTCCGGGACAATCAGATGGGTGGGAAGTTTACAGACCTCCTGTCCCTTCCTGTGTCATTATATCTGTGCAGAGGGCTTGGCAATAGCTGGTGTTCGTCTTTCATCCAGTTCACGCTCAAACCAAGACTCCTGAGTTCATACGTTGGTGCACAATCACCTCTAGCAAACTCCAGTGTGCGTCCCCAAAATGTGTGTGGTACAGGGGGGCCTTTCCTTTGCCAAGCAACTAACTTAAAAACTGCAAATTTCATTTCTTTCTTCTGAGGCAAGTGTGCCGCAGATGAGGCTTTGATCTGGGAAGTTCAGCTGAGCCTGACCTGGTCTGTGTGAGGATCCCACAGACCAGCTGGCTGTGATTTGCAAGTCAGATGGCTGGTGCTGTATGGGAATGGCTTGCTTGATCTAGAGCTCAGTTCTGCCTTTTAAAAGTGACTTGTTTTGTGTAGATTGAGCTTTGTTAGGAAGTTGTTATATGGCTGAACTAAACCTGGTTTAAAAAAAAATTAAATGAAGTTTGGGGACAGTTCAGATCTGAATGCCAGCAGTTTGTGGGTCCTTGCTTCCCAGAACTTTAAAATATTATCTGTCCTTTGGAAAATGCACCCTTTAAAGAAAGCAGAGAGTAGAGCATATCAGACAGGTAACAGTCCTGGAAAAATTTGGCTGTGCCTTTTTATCCGATACAGGAAGCAAAACCACTACAGATGGCGATGCTGAGCTGTAGCATGAGAGGTGGATAAACGCCGTTCACTGAGCGGGGCATCGCTTTGGCTTGGCATGTGGGACAATGCCCTGCGGGGCTGGTCAGCTGGTTGCAGACAGTCATGTTTTCAGGAGTTATTGCCCAAAAAAGCTGTAAGTTATAATAACTCATTAGCCTTGAGCTTCTGGTCTGTTTACAGCTTGTGAATTAGTCGGTTAATGACATGTCTCAACATGGGAGAGGAGTGAGAGGAAGATGGGAAGAGGCAGTGATTGCTAGATGAAGAATGTAATTTTGAGTTCTAGAGTGTAGTCCTCCAACTTCTAAACCAGGGATGTCATCGTGGCCTTTGAAAGCATTTTGTGCTATAGCAAAACCAGGAATAATAACTGCATGGTCATGTAAATCTTGGGTTTTTTTCTTTTTTTCCTCTGTACAGGGACCCTCCAGAGGGATCGAATTTTTAAGAACCTCACTCGGAAACGCCAGCGGGCGATGCGAAGGAGAGTGCACCAGGTGAATGGGCACAAATTCATGGCTACCTACCTGCGACAGCCTACATACTGCTCACACTGCAGGGAGTTCATCTGGTAAGAACGGCTTGAACGCGGCAGTGTGGAGCTTTCCTATCCCTTTGTGTTTTGGGGACTGACATGCCACCCCCGATGCTGAATCAGTCACCCAGCACTTTATCAAGGGTCACCGATGTGACTCCTTCTGCCATTCACGTTTAGCAGGCTATGTTTGTGCTACAAACTGGAGTCTACTACAGAGGGGCCAGAGGTGATGCGTATCTTGGATGCTGGAAGCAAACTGGGAGGGTGTGGGGATGAGGCGGTGTTCCTCGCTTGTGAGCGTGCATATTATTTCAAGGGGGGAAAAAAGAACCCAAGCAATTTGAAGAAAGACCTCAGATATTAACTTGAGTGGAGCTTTGAGATTATACCGAGAAAAAACAATCGCTTGAAAGACTAGAGAAAATTCCTGAGAACACAGAAGCCGTCAGAAGTGTGAGGTGTGGGGTGATATATGTGGGGGAGTGGGCAGAGCAGAGAAAAACTTAGATATGTCTCAAAAGAGCATGGAGTGGGAGAGATAATAACAGGGTGTGGGCTGCTGGGATCGGTCTAATAAGTGTGGTGTATGTTGTAATAAGGTGAAGTATTTCAGAAACTAGAGTGAGGGGGAATATGGGGAATAACACACATGTTGACAGCCTGCCCGCTAAGCTAGGTCTGCTGTAGAGCTTTGCTACGCTCTCACACCCAGGTGCTGAGTTGCACCATTATTGCTGGGCAGTTTTGCCCTGGGGATCTGGTCATTAGGTATCCTCTTGCATTTTGGTGCTCTCTTCTGTAAATCATCTGCAAGAAGACTGGCTTTCTGATCCTAAATTATGTTCCTGTTTTGTTTTGAACAGGGGTGTGTTTGGAAAGCAGGGATACCAATGCCAAGGTAAGGTGCTCTGCTCCTCCATGGTGTGTGTTTAGGTTGTGCTGGTTTGGGAGCTCTTTCCCATGCTGCTGGGACATCCTGTGGTCACAAGCTTCTCTGAAGTCGTCACTCCTCTTCCTCCCCAGCCAGCCAGAACTGTGCATTTGAGCAACTGTTAAACTGGCGGCTCGCATGCATGCAGCAGCAGCCACCTACGTTCACGCGAACACCTAGGGCTCCAGTTGCTGTGTTTCACCCGCAGTTTTCCTCCTGTGTAGTCCACTCAGTTGCTGAGTACGTGCAACATCCAACTAGGCTGGAGGCATCCAGGGTCCCTTCGGGACAGTGTTCAGCTGGCACTGGGACACAAAGTACCCTACTGGAATGGCCACCCTCTTCCTTTCTCTCCCTGTGAAGTGAAATTCGGGATGTGACTTCAAAGGGCAGCCTTGTGGGCTAGCGCAGCGCTTTTGTCTGAACGTGTGTTTTTGGCTGAATGTCTGTATGTGGTGATTGTTCGTGCTTAATTATTGTCCTGCCTTTCCCTTTTTCTGTGGTAAGATGACAGAATTACTCGCTTCACAAGTGCATGGTCATTCAGTAGAGATTTCTAATGCAGCCTGTGTCTTGTGCAATGTACTGGGGCACTGGTGTCCTCATATGAAAGGAAGCTGCATGTAAACAAAATTGGTATCTTGCATAACATTTGTGGGTGAAAGTGAATGTTATTGACAGCTCTTTGAGTGTGAGCTTAAGTCAGGAACGAAGAATAGCATGGGACTCGGCAAGGTATCTGCAGCTTGCGGTTCCCATGACAAACATCTCCCTACGTACGCAGCAGCTGCGGCCCTTGGTGGTGTCTGCAGTGCACGCTGGGTTATGGAGTGGAGGAATCCAAGGTCATTCCAGCTTCAGACCTGGAGAGGACCCAACTCTGCCGTAAGGCTGATTAGCCCTCTTGATGGGGCCTAGCTAATTAGCCCAGACACAGCACCGTTCTGCTGCAGTTATCCAGCTCCCCAGATCCTCATTGCACGGAGCCTCAGTGACAAACTGACCTGGGCAGGACTCACTTGGGTACCCAATGTGAGCAGCTCTGTGACACGGAGATGTAGGGATGGCTTTTGATGTCTCAGACCTGTGTTCTTTAATATTGTTTATGTTGTGTGAAATATTTCCCACCAAATAATTTCAACAGTAATTTTTCAGTTTATTTGTGAAATTACACTGTTATTTCTGTGGGCATCACCTGTATTTTATATAAGCAGCTGGTTTTCAAGCCCTATGAAAAATCCAGTGCAGAATTTCCGTTGCAATGAGTTGGAGATACATCTCCAGATCTGTTACAAGATTTTGGAAATTCCAAGCCACCGTCTATTTTTCACATCTTTACTGTGTCCTGATGATATAGTGGAGCCTTAAAGAACCTGACTGATGGGTTGATGCGTTCTGAGTCTTTCAACAGCTCTTTTCAGCGTGCCCCTCTTATTTCCTAGTATGCACCTGTGTTGTACACAAGCGCTGCCATCATCTGATTGTTACAGCTTGCACCTGCCAAAACAATGCTAACAAGACTGATCTCAAGGTAAAGTCATGTTGATTATTTTGGGTCATCATAATTTGTGAATCTTGAGGTTGTCTGGGTTGCTGGGAGTTGTCCTAAAATAGAATTTACTCTGTATTATCTTTATTCATAGATTTTAAAGTGAGGAAGAGTGATAGGGGCATGCACAAAGGCTATGAAATATCATCTGGTTGTTCTTCTGTCAATTCCAGTAACTAATTGGTCTAGTACATAGTTTAGGAAGGCATGGTGTCTTCATCGGAAGACATCAAGAAATAGTGAATCTACTCTTTTTCTTGGTAATTTTCTTTCATGATTAACTGTGTTGTCATCAAAATTTGGTGCCTAGTTCTTAGTGTGGATTTCTCTGGCTTTAAAATCTAACCACTGGTCTTTGTTATGCCTCTTTTTTTTTTCCCCTCTGGTAATTTGAAGTGCCCATTTAGTCATTGCTCCACGCCTTTACTCTATGAAATTATTTATGTTGTAATAATGAGCTTTTGCATAACTTGTGTTTCTGAAGGTTTTCTTTCTTGATGGTTTTGGCTGTATTTGACAGGAGTAACATCCCCACCTAAAACTGCCCTGTGCATTGCCTATGTCCTTTCTATAACTGGAAATTGTTTTGTAACTGTTTGAGGAAAATTATACTGAAATATTTTTAACTGGGAGGTAGTTCTGTATTGTGTGCTGTGCACAAACCTTCCTTCCACTCCAGATAAGCAGTTGCTTTTGCTCATTATTTCTTGCCTCCAAACTACTGAGCTAGGCTTCTTTAAAATGACCCCTTGCCAAACCAGATGAAAATAAGTTAAAATGCCTACGGGTAAAGTGCAAGTTAAATGGTGAGTCTCCTCACCCCTCTTTTAGTATTATGAAGGGCTTATAACACATCTAAGTTACTTTAAAAGAAGACAAAGAAGCTGCTCACTTCAAACTCCTTGTTTCAGTCACTCCTCTCACTTTTCTTTGCAAGTTATGGGCTCCCTGTCAGTCTTACAGGATCCTCATGTTGAGAACAAAATGGAAATAAATGAAGAGATTCAGTGGGGGTGGGTTTCTTCAGCTGATCTAACGTTTTCTGAGGTATCTTTGAGATCTGCATGATTCACAGTTGGAAAAGAACAAGGTTAAAAAGGGAATGAGAGCAAGTGATAAAGCGAAATGTGGGCCTGAAATGAAAGATTGTTAATAACAAGGAGGGTGAGAGGAGGAATGAGAATTTTAGGAGGAGCTGGGAAAACCATTGTGTATTAAATTTAATAAATCAACAGTTTGACCTAAAGTTACATGTTTGCACATAGTATGCAAGTTAATAGTTTGAAAACTGGTTAGTTACAGAATGCTGTAGCTAACGTAATTTGTATGTGGCACTTTGGTGTGATAGGTTTGTGATGAGGTAATCCACACTTCTAATTCTGACTTGGTTTTAAGAATTTAAAATTGGCTAGGCAGCCTTTTTTTAAAAATCTGCTTTGCCAGGTAGTCCAGCCTGACTAGCAAGGAAACCAGAGCAGGTGTGCAGCAGGTGAGGTTGGTCACCCAGTGTCCATGTGTAGTAAACCTCAGTGAGGAGATGGATTGGGACATTTTCTGAGTTGGAATTACTTTCACCGTTTTGCACTTAAATGTGTGTGTGTATGTAAATGAACATCTATTTATATATATAATGTATTTGTTTTTTAAATCTGTGCTTTTCTTTTGGTGCCTCAGGTGACTGAACAGAGGTTTGGAATCAACATTCCTCATAAGTTCAGTGTCCACAACTACAAAGTCCCGACCTTCTGTGACCACTGCGGTTCCTTGCTCTGGGGAATCATGCGACAGGGCCTACAGTGTAAAAGTGAGCAGCTTCTTACTGTGGCCTTTTCACAAAATACATGTATTTTTAAACTCTTGATGCACTGTGTAGGCTTGATTTGTGCAATCTTCAACAGAAAGCCGAGCAATGAATATTCATCTTTGCAAGAGTTAACAGAAACGCTGACCTACTTTTTAATGTCAGGCTTCCAGAAGGACTCTACTTTGCAGTTTCAGCACAGCTTTGTTTAACTGGCGTTGCTGAAAATATTCTTGAGTATCGCTGCTTCCTACGTTCATTTTCCCATTTGCCTGGAGGCTTGTCCTCAGCTGATGAAATCAGGCAATGAAAAGGCATCCGAGGGGGGAGAAAAAAGGTCGTTACTTTAGGTTGATTGCCCTCTCTGTCACACTGTTAATTGATGACAAACCATGTCCTGGTGTTATGTTTTTGTTTCAGTGATCCAGACTCTAAAATCATTTGGGTAACATTTCCATTTGCCTTCATCTCCCACAAGAGGGTGTATGTGAGAGCAAGAAAGATTTTAGTTTCCCATTGAACGTCTTTAAAATTAGACACCTGCAAATGCAGGGGAAGTTTGTTGTGAATTCTGTGGCATTATAAATCCTAATTTTACCTGCAGGCATAGCTGCAGTGTTATTTATATACCTGACAAACATGTGCTTATGAATAGCTTCAGGCAATGCAGCATCCTGCTTGGAGAGTTTAGTATATATTCCTGACTTTTGAGAGTTTATTCTCTTATGAGAGTCCTAATTTTGTTTCTACTGAAATCAGTGGCAAAAATCCCTTTAGTTTAAAACACAAGGTAGATCCAGATGGGTATATTACCTCAGGCAGAATTGTTAAATTATTTCTAAGCAATAAATCCCTCCAAGTTATTTTTATTATCCCTATGTTTTTACTTTCCATCCCTATCATTACCCCTGTCAGTCTGTAAAATGAACGTCCACATCCGATGCCAAGCAAACGTTGCACCGAACTGTGGGGTGAACGCAGCAGAGCTCGCTAAAACCTTGGCCTGCATGGGTCTGCAACCTGGAAGCATTTCGCCAAATTCGGTGAGTCGTCGTCTTTTTCTTCTTTTCTTCCTCCTCTATTTAAAACATTTATAACTGAGTCTTTATATGGGTTCAGAAAAAATTAGAGACTTCAGTAATAGGGGATGGCGTTAGTAGTGGACCGCGTGAGTTGACTGTTACTATCTGTGGCTTGTGGCAAGGACTTCACCTGGAAAATGGATGTCTTATATCCAGGTTTACCCTGACAGAAGCTGTAGTCTATAAGGAGACTATAGGATTCGTTGTCTGCTTATATTTCACAGTGCTGTGACTCCATTGACTCTTCTATCTTTGACATGAATGAGAGGAGCGTAAGACCCCAAGCTAATTAATGGTCAATATAATTCACACCATAATTTTTTTTACCTTTCCCACAAGCACAAATGCACTGTTTGCATATGTGGCTTGGAATAGAAGAGCTCAGCAAGAGGACTAGATTCTCTTCCCCACTTTGTAACTGTTTTTCTGAGTGATTTCAGGGAAATTGTTTCACTCTTCACTACTGTTTCCCCAACTAAAATCTGTGGTCCTGTCAACACAACATCATCTCTGGTCTTTGCTGTCCAAGCCAGGGTCCTAAGTGAGCTTGTTGCCAGGGTTGGGACATACATGTACAGCTTTTGCTTGCTAGTACTTAAGGCGTCCTAAAAATCCAGCTGTTGTATATTTGAGTCTGTTCAGAGAGTCTAGAACACACTGTAAGAGCTTGAGTGAAAATGGAAATCAGAACTGTCATTTGATAACGTTTCCATCACATTTCCTTTGCTAGCAGTTTTGAAAAGTGAGTTTGTTTGAAACCACAATAACCCCTAATAAAATGTTGGTCTATTTATTTTTATTTGATCAAAAAGAAAATATCAAAACCCAAAACATACTTACCAGACCCGGTAAATCGTGTCATACAGTTAGTCAGCTATGTGGGTTGGCCACATGATACTCTGTCAGCCCAGCCTGCTCATTAGGCTGTGCTGCCCCTTTTGATTTCAGTTGGTTTGTAGCGAATGAGGCTTTCTTACCTTCACTTTTCATGCTGTTATCCTGGGAGTTGCAGGGAAACTCAAGTCTCACACTCCCTTCTCAATTCTCTAAAAATTAGTGGTTGTAGCACTCATTTTTTTTTTTGCATAATCTGCACATCAAAAGGAGATGAAACCAGGAAAATAAAAATCTGTGCTTGGTGTTTAACAATCTCTCCATGTTATTTGTGAGCTAAAGGCTCTACGTAAGTGTTGAGACTGTGCCGCGAGCTTAAATCTGTTGGGAGTTTTGCTGGGAGTTGTCCTGAATGCTCTTGGTTCTTTCCCCAAAGCTGGGGTTGCCATTTCTGTGGCAGCGAGACAAGTCTTCTGTGCAGGCAGAATTCTGCTTTACACCAAAGTAGTCACAAGGTGGAGCTCAAGAAATCTGTGTGACTTTGTTCAGGCTAATAGTTAAACTGAGTAAAAGGACTCGTGGTTTATATGTGTGCTCATACCTGGAGAGCTGTGAACAGAGGGCGCTGGAGGTTGACTTGATCTTCGTATACCACAAAAACAGAAGCTCTAGAAATGTGTGCCAATACTGGTACCATTCCTGAAAATGCAGACACCTCACTGCTGGCGTGGGAATGAACAGCCTTCCGTCGCATTTACAGCAGTGGAGGAAGCCAGCAGCCCAGCTGTGGGAAAGAAAAATATTTTGAAGTTTGGGTCCCTCTGAACTGGGCTTTGAGTAAGAGTCTTAAAATCGGGTAGAAACCTAAGAGATTCAGATGACATCTGCTTGGGTTGTAGGTCTCACCAGCACTTTGCATATTGCAGAAACTATGCAGTCCTCCTCACTCTGATGTTGGATAGGAGACTTGAACTTCCACACTCATTGTCTTATTTTTCTGGGGAGTGAGGATGAAGAGAGGCAAGCTTGTCTCTGGGATCTGCTGGGCAATGGGTTTACAACTGAAATTGTCCAGGTCAGGAAGCAGTGTTGATATCTCAGCACAGCCCTGCGCAGTGCCGAGGTTGGCTGGTCACACCTAGCAGCTATGGGGGGTGGTGGTACCAGTGGGCCGTACAGTGCAGCTGAAGAGGTCCTAAATGCCCGGGTTGGTAGGTTGACTGCCTGTGTACACCTCTGAGGGAAAAAGTATGATTTCTATGCTAGCTGATACTTATTTACTTTTCTCCACAGAAACTGGTTTCAAGATCGACTTTGAGACATCAGGGAAAAGGCAGCCTGAAAGACAGCAACAACGTTAGTGAAAGTTCCGCGAGCAAACTTGGGATCAAAGACTTAACCTTCCTTCGTGTACTGGGAAAGGGCAGTTTTGGAAAGGTGAGGGTTATTCGTGGCTCTTTCAGGGAAAACCACATTCCTTATGTAGGAAGCTCCAAGGTAGATGAAGTTATTTCATAATGTGGCACAGAGGCTGTCCCATTGCAGTATGCTTTGTGCAACAAGGTTGGTTACAGAGAGCAGGGAAAAAAAGGAAGAGAAAGCAAGCTGACAGCAAAGTGAAGAATTAGGTATCACAAAAAAAAAAAAAGAAAAAAAGCTAGCAACCAAAGGAACAGCTTAATGCCAGGGCCTAAACTAGAAATTGCCAGTGTGTGCATTAGCAGCATTTCTTGGAGCATGTAAAGACTTTTCCTTTAAAGGAAACAAGGCAGTGGTTTCAAATTCAGTTCAGTGGGGGTTTCATTTCTCTACTTTGCCACAAAGCCGATGTGAAATGGCACATTTGGATTTAATAAATAAGGATAGAAGTGGGATGGATGGCACTGCTCAGGGAGTTTGCCCTGGCATGGTGGATGAGCTTTGACCAGCTAGCCCCACACCAGACATCGGAGCAACGTGTGTGGGCATTTCTAGCCGGAGAAGCCTGCTGCAGGCAGTAGCACATGTGTCATCAGTTGCACACTGTTGCCCATACTAACAGGTTGACTCACTTGCATCCACAAACCTGGTCACGAGATAACTGACCTTTCTAGTGTGAGAAGGTGCAAAAAGCTCTATGTTGCTCATAAAGACTAAGGGCTCAGCCCTTGCGATTCACCCTCCCCTTTGATTTAGGTGATGCTTGCCAAGATGAAAGAGAGTGGGCAGCTCTATGCAGTGAAGGTGTTGAAGAAGGACGTCATTCTCCAAGATGATGATGTTGAATGCACCATGACCGAGAAACGCATCCTTTCCTTGGCAAGGAACCACCCGTTCCTCACCAAGCTCTACTGTTGCTTCCAGACTCCTGTAAGTATAGGCCGGGCAGTGGACAGCCTTCCTCCTGACACTGGCTGGCATCTTCAGGGCAAAGTCACTCTCCTGTGAATTTGGTCCCTGACCTGTTATAACTGTACACCTTAGATCCAGGAGAAACCTCTCTGCTTAAGAGTGAACAGAACGCTCTGCTATATTTCATCTCTAACATCTGCTAGGCATTTGGGCATTTGGCAAACACAATCCTGGCTTGTTCTAGGCTCCCTAACAAAATGGTAATAACAGGGAAGACTTCCCTAGAAACATCTCTGTGCTTTGAATGTTTCCAAATGCATATGCACAGATGTCTACAGACCTGTAGGGTCCTCTGGTGGTTGTGGGATCTCTGTTGTTGGCAGCTCTGCTGTCTTGCTGCCTGAATTTTAACAGGACTCTATTTGCATTGAATTATCGGCAAATTGTACTTGGAAGCAGGTGTAGCCTCCTGTATCTACCAACCATTGTGTACTGCTCAGAACTGAATGAAAGATCCTTCTGGTGTTACTGGAAAGGATCTTACTGACATGGTTGGACTCTGAATCAGATCCATATACAGTTGATATTTCTTCTGGTGTAGATAAGACAAATGACAGTGTTGCTGCTACTTGTGGTACATATACCTCAGTGGAGGACTGCACGTGTGCTGCCTGCCCAGTTTAGAACCCCCTCTGGTGCGTGCATGTGGGTGGGAGCTCGTTGCTGAGATGGGTGGTGGAGTGAAGAGGGGCTGTGATGGAGGCGGTGGCCACAGCCATGTCCCAGCAAGGTAAGTTTGGGAGTCCCTGAGCTAAGCTGTTATTATGACCAAAGCATTTTCTGCAGTATAGCTTTTCCAAACTGCCTGGGCTCCTTTCCAGTTGCTTTTTGTCCATTGCTAAATGGTAATAGGGCTTATTTTCCTCTTAGAAGAGGCAGGAGAAACTTGCCCTTTTAATTGTGGCTTCACTCCTCCCACATAAACCCAAAATACTTTAAAAAAAAAAAAAAAAAAAAAAAAAAAAAAAAAAAAAAAAAAAAAAAAAAAAAAAAAAAT